>MKEJ01056936.1:0-10947 GCA_001753735.1 Embelia ribes
TAAAAATTAAAAATAAAAATAAAGACCCACTTCTGATTTAGTCAGATAAAATTCAATCCAATAACCTGTTTCCCGTGGAAAATCGATTTTCCCGGGAAAATTCTGCCGATTGAACTTTTTTTTTTAGCTTCTGTTTCTATCGCTGAATCGGAATTTGGGTGTCTGGGTATAACCAAAATCGGATTAAAATTGAAAATTAATATCTGGGAATTTGCAGCCAACTGATTATCCAATTTGGGCAGGGTTTAATTTTCCCCAATTTGCCAGATATGGCGATGAAATCAGAAACCCTAGATAGCTGGAGAGATTACTTTAGGTCATCGAATTTAGATATATTCGATATAATCGAGCGGGCGATCATGGTGGCTGCCTCTGATTGCCCCAAGGAGTTTAGAGTGAGACGAGATGGAATTGCCGAGATTCTGTTCTCGAGCAAAGTCGTAAAGTGTTTAGGGTGCAATCAAGTCGAGTTATCGGTACCTGGGGATGATGCTGATGAGGAATTTGGGGGTGAATTTAGGGGTGTTAAAGAGAGCAAATTGAATAGTAGTAGAAATGATCAGGTGGGGGATATGAACGTGAACCAAGTCAGCAATTACAGCTATGCAGAAGCCGAGGCACTCACCGATGAAATCGAAGAAGTGGGTCAGATTGTTGGGGAGGTGCTGAGGATCAAGGAGATTCTTGATAACAATGAAGATGAGGTTAATTAGCTCTACTTTTTGCTGAATTTCTAAAAATTTTATTTAAATTTTATTATTATGTGGATTATTCCTTTTCTTTTGTTTCATTCCTGATGGGATTAATTTTCTATGATTTAATAAAATATCTGAATTTTGTTGGCATTTGTATGGGTTTTTTGTGTTTTTCTTGAGAGTACACAGTACATAAGGCTTCTTATTGATGATCTAATAATGGTTTTAATTAAAATCGGGTGATTGGTCTTCAATTACTAAACTGCAGCTTTGTGTTTATTTTTAAGTGTTTTTGACATTGTTATTGATCGGATTGCTTTGTCGTTCTTCAATCTTTTTCCCTTTGGCTTTAAACAGTCTGATATGGTGTTGTTGGAATCACTGAGGAAGCTTGAACCGTTGGGCCTATCGGTGGATACCCTCAGGGTAAGAAATCTGAACCACATACCACCGAAAATTATTCCCTGATGCTTTTGTTTAAAGAGTAGTTGAATATCACCGGGTGAAAAAAGAAGAACAAAAGATCGATTTATATTTCGTTTTACGCAGGCAACGGAGATTGGAAAGTCTGTCAATGTACTCAGGAAGCATGTGAATAAGGATATCCGTCTACTTGCTCGGACCCTCATTGAGTACGTATCTCTTTCTTTACGTGGATGATGTTCTGTGTCATACTTTTGGCTGGTGTTCTATGCACTTGTTCAATATAAGTGTTACCGAGGTTCTCTAGTGCTTGGTTAAATAGCATGATTTTTTATTTTTTTTATCTTTTCATTTTGAGTCTCAAAGCACATAGTACTATTTCTAAAGTTAAATATGTGTTGATTTATTTAACTGTAATGGTTATCTTGCCTATTGTATTCAGATTTTTTAATTTTTCTGATCTTCCATGATGGATGTTTACTTAATTTTCTTTAAACAAGTTATTTAGCATCCTGATGAGGACTAGAATTTTCCATTCTTAAGTGAAGCATTTGATGAAATGAAAACGATTCACCGACTTTGCAAGCTAAAGCTAAAAGTAGATACCCGTTGCAATTTCTGATCGCATGTGTGTTGGATTTGCAGCTTGTGGAAAGTAATGGTTGATGAGTGGGTCAGTGCTACAACTGCCATAGCAGGTGCTGAGTTGTTTGTTAACAATTTCCGTTTATATACATATATATATATGTTTTGCACAATCTGTTTTCCCTTTCAATTATTTATCAAAGTTGGAATTTGTGCAGAAGCCACCCCCGAGTCTGTGAACCCATCTACTGTTGATGATGAAGAAGGGTTACCTTCTCCACCAATGGATGAATTAGCCCTTTTTGCGCAGCCAACTGGGATCGAGTTTTCCCAGGTGTGTAGATATACCCGGGTTTTGTTTTCATTTTCTATTTGTGGTCTATAATTAAGTGAAATAAAGCTTATCATTCTTGTTGTTAATTAGAGACTGATAATTTTTTTGTTTCTTTTTTATGTTCCTTAACCATGCTTACTGAAGTTCTTTGACGGCATTGATGATGATGGAAGTGAGTTAAACTCGCCCTTATGCTTTTGTTATAAAGCTTTTGCTATTTGGTTCTGTTTTGGAATTCCCCACTTTTTGTTCATGACTTTGGAATGGGGATTTTGTTTACAGATCCTCGAAACAGTGGGGAATTCAACAAGAACCATGACAATAGGCAAAAATTACCAAAGGCAAGTCCAAGTGTTCCGCAGCGAAAGCCACAAATTTACCATGAACCATATGTTCCCGAAATGATCACTAAGAAGCAAAAAGTTGTAATGAAGAAGCAAGGTAATATTGTGAAACCGAGTAAGCCTTTAAGCGCGGAATCGGGTCCGGGAAGACCAACAAAAGTAAATTCGGAGCAAAAGGTTGGAAATGGGACGAAATTCCAGCAAAAAACTGAAAAACCCACGATTCAGAGAATGCCACCGAGTTCTCAACAAGACGTGAGTATTATTAGTTTATGAATCCTGTGTGTAAATCATTAGGCGAGTATTCGTTTTTTGTCTTTTATCTGATATTTTTTTTGTATGGGTGTGCCAATTTTGAATTAAAGGACCATGATGCGAGACTTGAAGTATCAAAGAGGAAGCTCCAAGAGCGGTACCAAGAGGCCCAAAATGGTGAGTGCACTTTTTTAGAGACTTTTTGTAATTCCTCAAATATTTAACATTTTGCATTCCCTTTTTTACTGGCTTTGGGAATGGAGCAATATGACTTTTTGGAAACTCCTTTTGTTCATATTATTTAATTTCTGTAGGCATAGAAATTTTAGTATCCGGAAAAAAAAAATAAAAAATAAAATCTTCTTGTAGGTCTCTTGTGTTGTTTAGTATTGGATGATAGTGTTTCTATAAAAACTCTTTTGGGGTCTATCCTGTGAAATGCGGTGACAGTTTTATTTCTGTTTTCAAAACCGTGTAACAGTTTTAAGAAGCATAACTAAATGTTGAATTTTGAAGAAACTCACTCCTCAGAAGTTTGGTTCTGGTTTTCATACTTAACCTAACATCAGTTATAAGCACATTCAAATGTTGGTGGATGTTACATTGGAATTTTAATTTATACGTGTTGATTTTTCGGCCTAATATCTGTTTTATTTGGCAGCCAAGAGGCAAAGAACAATTCAGGTGATGGAATTTCATGATCTTCCCAAACAGGGCCTTGGCCATAAACCACCACATATGAGACCTGGAAGTCACAACAGGAATCGAGTTAACAGTCGTCGGTAGCTCCTCAGTTTTTCCTATCAAGTTCGAGTTTTTTGCTAACAAATATTGTACGCTTCTTCGTGTTCCTAAATTGAAGAAACTTGGAAATAGTTCAATAATGTGGTCTTATTATGGATTTGGCAATGAAAACAAAAACATGAGAAGCCTCCGGCAATAGCTGAAACCGTTGTTTGAACTTAATTTTCCTAATTTAGACTCATTTTCAGGTATTAACATATTTGTTGAAGCTTGAAGGTGGCGTTTCATTGTTTACTATTCGATAATGTTGTAGATGAGTAACCTTACATGCTCCAACTCTTTTTATTTTTCTCTCTTGGAAACATCTTATAGAAATTTGCGCTAAAATGAGTGCATTTTCATATATTATAGTTCGTGTAAAGAACCTTGATCATAAATCTATGAAATTTACTTGCTTAGTAGTATCTTTTTGAGTTGAATTTCTTTTTCTGATCTCTTGAAATTTGGCTGAGAATTTGTGATTTGTATTTCAATTTTCTAATCACCTATTACTTTTTGCTAATATATAGTGGTGGAATTAACTTGTATTGTTTCGGAATTTTATTCCTTTAGCATATTCCGCGATTGAGTTTTATTTTATATGATTTGGGAAATTCAATCTTATGTTGCCTTATAATTTATGTATACCTCTATATTCTACATTGTGCTTGACATTGTTAAATTGTTTGGCCTATTTCATAGGCAAGATTTTGCCGGCTTCTGTTTTTTTTTTTTTATTATTATATATATATATTAGCTTGTTTGATTGTAGTTTATATCTTTCAATTTTTTTTAGCATTTTTACTTAAAAGATGGATAATGTTTAATTTGAGCTTATTTGTTATTTTGATTTAAATAAATTAAAAATTTTAAGATAAATAATTTATTTTTTAGATAGAAATAATCGTGAGGTTGAGACCAAACAAACTTACGTGACCCATGCAAAATTGACAGTGGCTCAAAGATATATAAATAAAAAAAACGTGATTGATGGATGCATGTACACAGATGACATTTTTTGCTGTCTAGTATGACGGTGGTGAGAATGTTGACCATTTTTGTTAATCTTTTCAACTTTGGTTTGGTAAGATAAAGTTAAGTATTGAAATTCTTGATAAAATGTATCACACGTAACACTATTTCTCTTCTTTTTTTTTTTTCCGGATAATAATAAAGGCGAAATGATTAATTTAATCTAATTGCACTAATTTCTTATTTTTCTCATGAGGGGAAAACTTGGATTCAAACATTCTATGGCTCAAATGGGCAATGTCTAATTCAAATACTAGTTAATGTAATATGTCGTCTAGAAAGTGAGTTAAAAATTTGTGGTAAAAATGTAAATGATCACCACATACTATAGATTATTTTTATATAGCAATGTGTGCCTTGATTTTATTTATTTATTATTATTTTTTGCAGTTGATTATTATATGCTTTTTTTTTAAATAACCACCATAAATAAATTTTTTTTTTGTCATTTACTAAAAGCACTTTTTATCTTACTGAGTAAATGTAGTTGTAATATGAAATTAACCACCACCGCCATCTAAACTCAAAAACTAAGTATCTCAATCGAGACTTTTTAGGGATGTGATCTAGTATTTCATGAGTTTTTAAGTAATTGTAGAAGGTGATATTATTTGAAATTTTGTTTAATCTCGTGTAAAAGTATATTCAACCCTCCCCGACAAGTAAATTGAACAATAATTGACGAATATGGCTCATTTAAAAAAATTAAACAATATATGTTTGTCAAATACAAAAAATTAAAGTACATGACATTTATTTGAAAATGAGCTATAATGCTTTGTGATTATCTTTTACTTTTACCGTAATTTTATTCCCATTATTTTTTGTAAGTATAACCAAAAATTTTTGGAAGTAAAATGGTAATGATATGGACTTTTGAGGGAAATAGGAAGAAACTCGGATAGCTGACTGAGCCTCATCTTGAAAAAGCTGAAAGTCAAAAATGGAGCTTGTAATAATATATATATATTTTTTAAGGAATAATTTTTGGTGGTACAGAACAAGTTACATACATCAATTTGTATCGAACACAACCACATGAAATGCTGAAAATTGGAAGCGACGCACGTGCTTATGTATATGTATTTATTGACTATATATATATATATACACACTTTTGACTGCTTCTAGGCATGTACATATATAATTTGCGCTGACTAGGTCCACGCGTTTTATTACCACACCGTTTGGTATGGTTAACATTCGAGAAATTTAATTTTTATTAAAACTCGTAAAAATAAAATAATTATACTTAATTATTTTTTTTCAATATTACTTATGCCTTTAAACCATAATAATACATTTGGGGAATAAGGACATCTATCTTATAAGGTGTCCCAAAATATTATATTTTGCCACAAACTTCACATACCGTGAATTTGGCCCGGAAATAATTTTCACATGTATCATGTGTTTGGTGTCGCTTCTATTATTAAAAATATTTTTGTATAAAATTTGTAACCAACTTTGATTATTTATCTTTCTAATTTTACAGTTAAATTGTATATTATTTATTTAATTATTTATAATATCATTTCTTTTTTTTTTTTTTCTTTTTTTGGCTATATTCTAAGACCACGTTTTTTGCTACTGTTTGTGCATTGTTTCGCGCCTCTGTGTCCCATCCTGGTAACCAGTCTTTGTTATATTTCCACCTTTTCTTTCCTTCTTTTATTTTTAAAATTTTTGTTAGAGTAATATACTTAAATTATGTTTTTTGATCTCCGCTGTACTTTATTTTTTAGCATGGTTATGTAAAAGTCAAATAATTATGGACATTTTCTCCTCATAATACTACTTAGTGGATTCGAAGAGGATTAAAGAGGTTACGACTCACTCTCCTTTTAAAAGTTCTTTAAAGTTTATACAGAGAGCTCCAAAAATTATTTTTGGAGTGAAACTACATTTACTTTTAGAATTCACCCTAATGAGAAATTTTGAATCCGTCATTAATGCTTATGAATTTCGAAAATTTGTATTTTTTTTTAAATGAAATTATCTTTTGAAGAAAGAAAATGATAGTTTTAGGCTTGTAAGAATTAGCACGAATAAGACAAACGATGTAGGTAAGCGACACCGTGTATAAAAAATAATGACAATAAGACATGGCAATATTTGAATTCAGCTATTGGGAGTGTATATAAAATTACCATATTCCATTGTTCAAATGTAGATAAATAATTTGACAATATTTTTATGACGTCTTATAAGATTAATCATCTTACCTCAACATTATCATGCTTCGTTGCTTTATAACAAGAAGTTTAGGAGTAAAATTAATTTTCCTTTACTTCATTGGTAATTTGCTAGTAATCCCAACAACGGTGTCGGGGTGTTTTCATAATTTTTCCTAATAAATAGCAGATAGTGGTATTTGAGTAAAACAAAAATACAAATTTTCAACATCTTCTTCTATTTTTATAGGGCTCTTTTGGAACCGCATTATAGTTTGTTTCTAAAAGCTTATTATATTTTTCTAGCATTTATTATAAGATTGCCTTTACACTGTACATTCTAGTTATGTTTTTTGTTTTCCCCGTAAAAAGAAATTTATTCATTCCTTCAATAAGAGGAATACAAAATAAAAGCTATATAGGTTGCAAATCAAGACGTTATATAACTTGTATATCAGAATAAAATATTGACCGATCCAAAGAATTCCAAGTAGAAATAAGCGTGACCCAAAAATATTCTTATACAACTTAATGAATTATATGCTTTGATAACAGAATCACGCAGATCCTAAGAATTTTCTTAGAACCATCACTTTAGAAAGACTTGATCTACGCTTGCACTTGATGAATAAAGATAAATATAAGAGAAGCAGTAATAATTGCAGTTGTGAACCCCAATCAGAATAATTAAGTCGTATCCAAAATATGAGCAGAAAAGAGAAAGAGAAAATGATGATGGGGACTAAGAGAGAGAGAGGAGAGCGTAGCCTATCTCTCTCCCACCCTACAAAACAGTTTGTCGAAAATAATTAGAGTGGGATTAAGACTTTTAAAGAGGGAGAGGACTAATACCAATTGACAAGTGACTATATTCTAGTTACGTTCACTATGAGAATTTAGTTTTGTCTTTTTGAAATGAAGATAAATCTTTTATTAAATACTCCACTATTCATAATAAATTTTAAATTTTATTCATCAAAATTAAGATCACGTCAATTTTAAAAATTGATATCATCTTGAAACGAAATTTGTTTGAAAAGCACTTGTGATATCAACCTAAGACGTTTTAAGAGAGACACGTGCTAGTTAGTTTAAGGTGTCCAAGTGCTGGACTTGAAACAATTATAAATAAGTGGATGCAGATTTTACATATGTATATATGTAAAAATTTCTAACATATATATTCATTAATGTATTGACACGCAATAATAGAATTATTTAGTCAAGTACTTGACATGTGTAGAAGAGCATCGTAACATAATAGTTACAATAAAATTACACATACATTATACTTTTGAAGTATCCTTCCGTGATTAGGGAATTCCAATTAATTGTTTGGTCATGCATGAGCCCAAAGCATTGCTGAATTATTTGGGAGTGTTAGAATTCATTAGTGACTCCATTAATTGGATCCCCTCTTCGATCTGCCTAACGTAATCAAATTTATTCTTCTCTACTCGTTTTCTATTGCTTAAAAGGAAAATCTAATCACCAAACTCTTTTAAGATATAAAATAGTATTTCACAAACTTTTTTTTAAAGGGGTTCCTATCACGATTTTCTTTTTAAGATATATATAATATAAAAAATAGTATTTCTCAAACTTTTTCTTTTGAATGGTTTGGGTTCTCACTTTAATAGTTGGACAAGTGTAGCTATCTTTGTAATATGTGCCCTCACAGTAATTGCATGCACTTTTTAAGTTGTTATCTTTTCTTTTCTTTTTCTTGTTTTTGTTGTCACCTCCATTGACTGCGTTTTTTGATGCTCTTTATTATCTTTTCCACATGTACATGTAGCTCTACAAAGTCGGTCTACTCATTATTCTTTATTATTATGAAGCAACAGGTTAACATCTCATTGTAACAAATAATACTTATATGACACATAATTCACATTTTCAAGCAATATATTTTGAGATTGATCACTGATGCACTCCTGCCATGAATCAAATATGGAATACCGATCGTTGAAGAAAATTATTATGTGAGACTAAATATTTTATAAAATAATTTGGAAAATTAAATTATATTTTAGGAAAAATTATCATTTAGTTACCAATTTTGCACCAACCTTTAATTTATACAACAATTAGTATACCATTAACAGTTTCCATTCAATCTTGTTATGGAACCTAGTCACGTGTTAATGCCACATATAAGACCCTGTAAATTATAAGAACCAAAGTTGTCAAAAGGCAAAAGAGAAACGAAAAGTTAATTATTTTTTCCCAAAGGTGTATGTTCTCTACTCATTACGCATATTGCGTTAAAACAAATAGAGGGGAAGAGAGAAGGGATTATAGCCTTTTGAGCAAAACTCATACGATCCGAGAGAAGAGATACTAAGCTCGACAATCTAATCACGGATACGGAATCACCTCTTTGTTCACGTTGTTTTGAGGTAGGTATTAACCCTACTTTTTGTGGCTTCATTCATTTCATATTCAAAACCTAATCAATCAATACATGTTCTAATGGATTGATTGATTTACAATTAATTATTGTAATGAATTTCTACATTAATTTTTGTAGGTTTCGTTAATTGAGTAGAGTGTGTTCGTGTGGTGTGGGCTAGGGTTTATTTTTCGATTTTTGAGGGAAATCGCTTGTTTTCGCATAAGGTACGTAGCGAAAATCCAACTTCAATTCTATTGAAAGCTCTATGTGAATTCAGTGTTGTTTGCAGTAAGAAATTGATTTTTTTGAAATTGTACTTCACCTATTGCGGGCTGACAATTGAGTACCGTTCGAACGGTAGTGGTTGAACGGTTCAAACCATTGCCGGTCGGACAACTCTGTACCCTTTCACGAAAAATGCCATAATTCTCTCTAGAAATTTCGGAATTGAGCTCCATTTGAACCGTTGAAAATTGTATCCAATTTGATGGGAAAACGTCTTTCAAAAATTTCCAATAATTTACTAAAACTCAGGTCTTCGGTGTATGAGACACTTATAATAAATGGGTGGCGTTTTTTGCCAATTCCTTAATGTCTAAACCTATTTTCTACGAAAGTAAAAGTTTGAATGAGTAAAAGAGAATGTAAATGTACATCTAATTGGTAAGATGGATGGTCGTTATTAATATTTTATGATAGAAAACATGTTGAATTCACTTGATAGTCAAACTGTATGTAAGTGGAGTGTACATTGAATTGATATGTTCATGATCATATTTTCTCTTCTTTCGATCGGAGTGGTTATATTGGGATAGAAATGCAAAATGTTCATTTACATGTTGTTTTGAATGATTATGAAAGACTTGATGAATGAATTCGTATTGGACTTCGTAATCATGGGAAGGTCGGAATATGAATTGTTAGTATCATACTACTGAAAAGAACTTGATGAAATTGATTATCATGTTATTATTTCATACACCTAAGAGTGGATGTTAATGCATTGAAAGCTAAACTGAAACAATATGATTCGATGGACGATGGAATGTTTATGTATCATACGTGTCAATTAGAATGTAGGCACGACTGTTGCAGATGTAGGAAATAAGCTTGGTTACTCCATGGTTGTTGTTCTAAATCCTTGGTCTTGTGAGTAAGCTTGTTTACTCCAAGAATTTATAACTTGTAGTGATACGATCAATAAATTGAATGTAAGTAAAGTGTAAGATAAAATAAAATATGTCAGCGAATGATAGACTAATTGAATGTCTTACGCATCGTTTAGAGCATAGGCATGGTTGTGATAGAGTTAGGGAGTATGACTGTATACTCCAATTCCCTATGGTATATTCATTTATGGTTGTTGGCACACGGAAGAACATATATTCCATGGTAGTCATGACATGCGGAGGAATGTATATTCCATGATAGTTGTGACACACAGAGGAACGTATATTCCGTATTGGTCGTGGTGCACGGAGTCTATGTTGGTCGTAACTTATAAGTACTCATGTTTTAACCCTCAAAAGTAGGCACTGGCTTCAGAAATCTATCTTCAAGTAGTCGGTAGGGTGTGGGAGGACTGTATATCTTGGTGATTGGTTGTGATGTTTGGTTAGATGTTGGCATAGTGGTTAGTTGTAGTAGTACATTTACATATGATATTGAATAGTATTTTTATATACTTTTTTTATGTTGTTGCGCATTATTTTCTCATACATTCTTCCTTTCTTTAGAATTGTATTCCAGTTTCTAACTCGTGCCTGCTTAGTTGGTTTTTTTACTATTATTTTGCATGAAAATGCCAAGAAAACCTATGGCTGAAAGTTATGAGAATTGAGGCTAGGACAGGTTGGAGCTCACTCGGGGATTATTCGATTAAATTTATTTCAATACTTTTATCTTTCCAGATAGTTGTAGGCCT
>MKEJ01056939.1:0-12024 GCA_001753735.1 Embelia ribes
AATATTATTTAATTACAAAAAATTTATACGAATTTCCTGGGACATTACATCAACACACATACAACTAATTTTAGTTAGGCTAGCTAACCTTATCACGCGAGAAGCTAGCAAACTCATAGATAAGGATTCATATATTTATTTATTTATTTATTTATTTTGTATTTTGGTGTTATGATAAGTTGATGTAAATCTTGTACAACTTATTTTTTTACAAATATATAAACTGGTGACTCAATTGAGTGAGCACCAAATTATATATTTCCTACTTTCATATTAACTAAGGATGTGTTGCTCGTAACAGATTGATCAGTTAAAAGAGGAAAAGATTGATAAAGATAATTCTTTAAAATTTGATGTTTAACATTATTTCAGCTATCTTTCAAGTCTTTCATTCAAGTCATTTCAAATTTCATCCGTCATTAGCGTAAGATCAAACTCATATAGTTGTAAACTATAGTTAAAAATGCCGTATAACAAATAATATGAATTATTGATCATAGTTTTCGGTCTCAATTCAATAATTAATGCACATCTGTTATGCTAAATTATTTTTATTTAAAATTATCTTTTTCATTATTATTTGACACATGCAGTATCTTTTCCGAAATTTTTTAAATTATTTTTTTTCTGTTTACAATAATCGCCTTTCTCCATATTCGTGTAATTTGTTTCTATGTATAAGTTTGTTTTCCGTATATAAATGGCCATATTGTGGAGGGCAAAATAATATATTCTAAATTCGCATGCTTTTTTGCATCATCCTCGTTGATAGTGCTATCACAAATATTTGTTTGTGATAATTATTCAATAAATGAACAATTTGATATACTGTTTTATTGTTAACGACTAACGAGAGCTGCATGATCGAATGTTGGGTGTTTACGCGTGCATGTGAATAAGTTGTAACACGTAGTCTACACCAATTATATACAATAGAAAAAAATATGTTTCTTTTTCAAAATTCATACAATTTTGTTATGTAATAATCGGTTGTCATGACCCTTTATGGCACTCTCAAAATAATATCAACGTTATCCAAAACGTTGGTCATTATCAAATACATGTTGGAATGTTACCAATAACACTTGAGACCCTTAAGATATCATTTGATGAAATAACCATTTGGATATTGGACAGATCGATGTAGAGAACACGAAAAATATGAAAGATCACATAGGTCATAACGACAATATTCTCCTTGAGAGAAAAAGTTGTATGCATAGAATTTACGCAACAACATGATGTAAAGTTTCCAAGAAATTATATAGAGAGTGCGAACCAGTGGAGGAATTCTTGAAAAATATTGAGTGATGGTCTCAGCATTTTCGTGGAAACTATTGTTAAGCTTTCGCGGATATTTTGATTACTATATTTATACGGTAAAGTACTTAGTAATATCTACGTTTATTTTCAAGACATACAACTTAATATAATATTTCAGGGGTTCGCACTGTTTACTCTTTCGGAAATTAAATTTTATTAGGAAACTATAGGCCAGTTTTGACCAGGTCTTTAAGCTGAAATTTAGCCAAGGCTTTCTCTTACAGCCTTAACTTATTTCTTGTTGCATTTTCAAAAAAAAAAAAATTGAATTTCTAAAACAAAAAATTTAAAAATAGAATATGAAATACTAATTAAAATACTCTATTGGGTCATAAATCATTACAATATTTTGATCCTTATCCATACCTATGCTTTCCAAAAAAGCTACACTTTGACCCTTCCTGTCTTACAAATCACACTTTTCCACGTTAGCTTCTTTTATGCATCCCACTAATTTTATTAGTGTCAAAGCAAATGCTCAAATTATCATTTTATGTTTTATGAGCAAAAAAAAAAGTATTTATTTGTTTCACTGTTATTTTCACTAGTGGTCCCCATAGGTTCAACTGAAATTCTATTTGATGCCCTTAATCTGAATTTAAACAGTAACAATACTAAATTTTAAACCAGTGACAACTTGTCTTTATTATGAATTCAAAGTCATTCGTAACCATGAAAAACATATCAAGGCCTATAAGTGATTTGTTTAGGGTAAATTAATCTTTTTAACGATAAATGTGTCCTAATTTGAGCTCGGTTCGAGTTCAGTTCGAATGAAAACAAGCTAGTTTGAGCTCGCTAAACTTAACGAGTCGAGCTCTAGCATTGATAGTTGAGGTTGTTAAGCTCAAGTGCAGATCAATATAAATAGGATATATATAATATTATGCATATTTACGCATAGGTTATGTAATAAATGTAATAAAAACATACTTAAAAGATATTAAAATTTCTCATCATAAGTATTTTCAAGGTTTCGGAAGTCGAAATTCACTCCCCTCAGTTAACATTTTGGGAAGAAATATGTTGGTTGCATAACTTGGCATAGCTGGAAATGAAAAGCTAAATGAAAAATTACCAAGGAGCCCAAGTGAGGTAGGTTTGGTTATGAATTGAGTTTCTCGCTAGTTGTGTGAGCTCGACTTGATAAAAACTAGGCTCAAGTTTGCTCAAATATTAACGAGCCGATCCGAGCATGAGCCAGGTGTTTTTGTAGACTAATCTTTCACTTATCTAAAATTCAGTGATTGTTGATGTTTTAATCGTGACTTAGAGGACCAAATAATATCTTTGTTGAAACTACGGAGACCGTTAGTGGGATTCACCTTTTCTGTTATATATTGCAGTTTTTAGTTTCATTTTTATTTTTATTTTTTTGAATGGGGTGCACAAATATTGAAAATTGGACGGTCCAAAGAAAATGTGCTCCTACATAAAGAGAAAGGCATATCTATTTACACATATATATTCCCACTTTACACACCTAATTTTGTTGCTACTACTGCTTTTAGCAACTTTTCTCATTTGTTTATCCTTGATTGGAACAAGAGATTGACACTTGTTCACTAACTTTTTCTAAATTATTATTACTTTCATTATTCATCATTTTCTTTTTTAGGTCCATTTTCTTGAGCCTTTCTTCACATGGATGATGACTTTCGCCCATTCTTCTTTAAATAAAAGCCCACTTTTATAATTTTATACAAAATTATCGTAGATATAATTATCAAGAAGTATCGTAGTAGCATTGCATATGCATATGTACCGAAATACCATTTTAACATATTTACACGTAATGCTTTCTAGTTACTTTTTGGTAGAATAATATTAACATTTATCGTCATGTCTTCTTTCGATTTCAAAGGAGATATGTTCTCTTGGCTCGTACATAATTTTCAAAAAGAAAAATAATATTCGTTTAACTGAATTTTGCTATATCCAATTCGACAGCTGGAGAAAGTCAAACTAAGATGCTCACCATAAACCCTATTTTAAAATTTTATTAAAAGTTTGAACACTAGCGTATTGTAGAATATTCTCAGTTGATGATAATCATGATCTAATACCGCAATAATGATGCCGAATAGGTTCATTTGGTTGTATTTTAGAAATACAAAAATATATTTTTTTAGTGTTTGTGGGAAAATATAATTTTAAGTGAAATAGTGTGTCGGGTAAAAATGTAAAAAATGATAGTTTTTTATTAGAAATTATGAAAAGTAGTTGACAGTAGTGTAAATAATGAAAAGAATATATTTTTATGGAAAAAATATCAAAATTTGTATTTCTACAAAAATATACTTTTATATCTCAAAAGTATAAATAAATATATATTTTTTTATACACCAAATGGACATTTTTATTTTTACTTAAAAGTAGATAAATAAGCCAAATACAGGGGCAACGAAACAAGGCCTTGGATTCCTTCTTTACGTATGCTTGTTTTGATATTTCTCTCACGCAATAAAAAATATAATTATATCTGTACATAAAAATAAAAATATAATTATATATTTCTATAAAAATAGAATCAATGCACAATATCTAATCGCATATGTATTTGTATAAGGATGGTAAATATAAAATTTACGGGAAACTGAAATTACAAATAAAAGTCTTTTACACTAAAATTTTCTTCCAAAATCACAAAAATAAAAATAAAAATTAACTCTAAAAATTTTGACGCTAAAAAAATTATGGGGGGCAAAAATTCCCTTAGCAAACAAATAGTTGTGTCTGATATATAGTTTTAGTACATAATTATTGGTACGTTAACAGTTTGGAAACCAGTATATATACCCCATTAGTTGGAGGAAATGACAGGGTCATCCACCCCCAGACCCTCATTATACATCTCCCTCTCTCTCTGTCTCTCTCTCTTGTGCTCTATGTGGAGGAAGAAGTTTAAGAGGAAGAAGATGTGAATGCATATGTATGCATATATGATATGTAATCCCACATAACAAAAGGGTACAAAAAGGCAAGTCATCAAGGCAAAGGGAAGGCAATGCCTTTCTTCCAGTTCCAGGCTAGAATAGGAATGCTTTCATGTTTCTTTTCATATTTAAACCTGTGTTTTGCTATGGTCAATGGTATGTAATGGTGTTTTTTTTTATGTCATCAATAGTGTGTTGAAATATATAATTTCAGTTGCTATGTTCCTCAGCATCTATAACCGTATGCAACTATGCATAATTATAAGGAAATCCCGTTTGATTTGGGAAACTTGTATCCCTGAAAATTCGTCTAGGATATGAAATTTTTTTTGCTTCAGAATTTCTTATCATATAGGAACTTACTTCCAAGAAGCTTGGAGGAAATAACAAATTAAGATTTTTCATTTTTATTTTTTGTAATATCAATGTAAATTATATTGTTATAAATTATTTTTTAAACAATATATAATTATTTTTGAAACTGCATATGTCTTCTCAGCATAGCTAATAATTTTCAAATGGATTCAAATAATTACTTATTCATCATTTTTCATATCCGCACTTCCACCACCTCCGCTATATTTCAATACCACGTTTCTCATATAGCGTTTCAATACCTTCTTGTTTTCTATTTGCAAAATTGGCAAGTCTAGCATAAACACTTTCAAAAAATAGTTGCTAGATTTGTCCTGGATTGCGTGGCCCAATTAAAACCCCATCAGGGTGAATCAAAATGAAAATCTAATTACAGAAACATAATCTATATACAAAAATCAGCTTAAATATCCAAATAGAAATTTCAGGCTCCACAATTAGCTTATATTTGATACTTTGGTACAAAACGACAGACGAATGAACAAGTTTGTAATGGACAACAAAGTCCTCTGGCACGTTTCACATACCACATCTAGACAGGATCAAACCATCAAATACACTCGCTCACCCCCCATTATACACGGGTCTTATTAATAAAGAGGTGCGTTTACATGACAATTGGTTGGTACACATCCTCCTTTTCATTCGTTTTTCGAAAAGCAAGAGCAACAGCAATAACTATAGCCACTCCAAACAGCGCTACACCCCAAATAGTGATAGGTGGCGTCATTGCTTCGTGTTTCTGCAAGAAATAAGATAAATTATGAGTCGCAATCACTAGAATATAGCTCACAGTAAATTCAAACGATCAGACAGATTCTCATTGTTAATATAATTTTAACTGTTTGGAAATAACCCAAATGCGCCCATTATGGCATAGGAAAGCAAAATGTATATATCTAATCAAAGAGATGGCTTCACTCTACACAAACTAATATTAGTTAGTTTGGTATTATATTTGAAAATGCCAACGAGCGCCCTAACTACCCAGGTGAACTGGCTTGCCTAGTTTGGAAACATCGTTCTGAGGTGCCTTTGGAGTACTTGACGCTACGCAACTTGGACTTCGCATTATGATTACGAAGACAAAAGTTGTGTATCTGACAGAAGTGGGAATAACCCAAAGCCAAGCAATGTCAAACACCAAGGGTCCATTTGATGTTTGTTCATTTTTAAATAATAATGTTTTCGTTAAGTGGAAGCATCCTAAAAAGAACAATTCCAAACGGGAACTAAGTATGATCAATATATCCTCATTTTAAGATAAATTTATGGATAACAAACTTCTCACCTCGGAATGAAGAAGAGAATTGGGCTTTGGTGGAGCATCTGCTAGCACGAGGTAGAAGAGTCCCATAACACCAGTATGCCTTTTGCTCGCGTTATAATGAGATTCCAGAACCAAATTCTCCCCATTAGATATGGACACCGAGCCGGGTTCAGGATAACAAGTGGACATTCCCACGATGTAACCCGCCTCATTGCCTGCTTCTGATCCATTTCCGTAAGTGGGCAATGAAGAGCATATAACTCGGCCACCCTAATTTAGTTTCACACACATTCAAACAATATCACATATGTGATTAATATATAACGTATCAGGTAGTTCTATGATCTCCAAAAGTTTCATTGTTTGCGTGTGACAAAAAGTCCCAAATATAATATATAGAAGGCACCGCTTGAAAATTGCAGAGACTTGAAGAGGCAGTAAGTGAGAGATGTATGGTAACAACACTTTTGAGTTCTTAAAAATTTTCTTTTACCAAAGCTAACAATGTCATGTTAACTCGTCTAGCACTATCCACACCATCCTTGTACCAGTTCAAGAAAACAATGGCATTTTAAAATTACCATTTTTTAGTTCCACAACCAAAAAATTTGCAAAACACAAGCCAACAAGTCCTCAGTTTTGAAACTTACCCCTCCATAAAGAGTTGAGCCAACTCCTCCGGTATGCTGGTGTGCAACACCATATACAACAACACCACCCGTGGGCATGGTCAGACTTACTCTCTTAGTGTCAACGCAATCATTATTTCTTGAATCTGTGGCAGAGCAAGACTCGACTTGGTACTCAATCTGCATTAGATACGGTTGAGGCAACTTAGCATCTATACAGACAAACTTAAGTGACAAAGCTAGAGAAATAAATTTTCAGCATAAGTTTGAAACTCCAGCTATTAGCTTCCGCGAACCAGATATCTGCAAGCTCTCAGACCTACATTATTTACATTATTACATCCATTTCAATTGTGTCCATATGCTATTCCTTTCCTCTTCGTAATCATAATTCCAACTAAGACTGCAATACATATTGGAGGAAGAAAAGCAATTTGATGCCTATGATAAACTAATATTTAGAAAGATGATTAAGGATGCCTTTTTACTTGTAAGTTTGAAATGAATGAACTCTGTTGTCAAATGGTATAGAGTTGATTTTAGTTACTCCTACGAGCAATTTGCATCGATTCACTTAAATTATAGATATCTTTGAATACTAGCACTAGATGAGAGGATTAGCAATGACAAGGCGACATAGTTGATTAAAACCAATATGTAATAAAATATTGCAAGTCCACCATTTAAAGGTTTTTCTGGCAAATCTAGCCGTGCAATTTCTTTAGATTCTCTAACTCCTGAGCCAAAACTTCACATGTACCTAGATGGATTTCTATACCAAAATCTAAGTATAAGAAAACAAAAAGCAACTCTCAAGTAGAAAAACAAGACAAATATCACTCACCAAGCAATGATGTTTTGTTTCAGATCCGCTTCCATCATCCGGCTTCCTCCAAAGATCAGTCACGTCAAAAATATATGCTCTTACGGGCACAAGGGAACTATCCCAATCTAGCCATTCAACTGTATATCTCATGTATATGCCCCTCTTCGCACCCTGGAAGTTTTCTCTCACCCTACACTGCATTTCATCATAACAACATCGCAAGCCTCCAACATAATCCGGCCTCAAAGGTCTCCCATATTCGTCCTTGGTAGCATTATAGAGATCACATCTACACTCTGTGCAGCCTAATTTATCTTCTACACCTCGTGTATCAATCGCATGAATGTTGATCATCCATCTCTCTTCGTACCCAGAAGGAACTTCCGACGGATTTCCCACTTCTAAACCGTAAGGATCAGGTAAGTCTGTAGGTGTTTTACGTGTTTCGGATCCAAGCCCATAATATTGACCGAGACTATTTTGACATGGTCCCGAGTTCGTTAAGAAGATGATGTCTGATTGTTGAAAACCTAAATTTGCGGTATACTTTGGGATCTCAACGCCTATACGTTGATAGTACCTAAAAACGACCCAATGGTGGAGATAAGTCTCATGGAGGGGGACAGGGATCCCTTCCTCATCGACCATCTCGGCATTATAGCTCTTAACTGCAATATGACCCTTTGGAAAGTCGACGTTGTAGTAGTATTTGTTGCTCACTGAGCCGGGTTTTAGTTCAACCCTAGGTGATAGATAAACAGCCGATTTCCAACCCTTTTCATTTATTGTAAAAGCTAGTGAATCTGGAAGAGCTGAGACCGCAAAGAGAGTAAAAAAGCAACACCACCAAACTCGAAAGAAACGTACCATTTTTCTCCTGGTGATGGCACAAAAAAATGTGAGATGGCAGAACAACAAGTGAGAGAACAAAGGTAAATGATGGACAAACATAATTAAGTTAAACATGATTTCGGTTATATCAGTTTGTATGTTTAAAGAAAGAAGCAATTCTTATCCCCTGCGATCTACTTCTGCCACTTTGTTCAGCTTCAACTGATATGAAACAAACTAACCAAGTAACAGTAGCTAAAAGTATAGGAAACCAGCAAGGTTGTTCACGAACAATATCATATGCTTGGCCACCGATGGGCGAAGGCTCGTCGTGGATTAATCTGTTAGGGAATTGTACACAATGGGAGTGGGCCTTGTATGCGCAGCCAAGAGACTAATATACTCATTTGTAATTCATACCCATCTAAAAAGCTAAACCCATTACGTAGTGAGCCTATTAGTGTATATTAAATCAATTTTTTCTCTTTGAATTCTATCCAATGTGGGATTGCACATCCCTATATAATCATTTGCATACAAGCATTCTGGAATTCCTTACATACTTTTATGTAGGAATTTCTTACATACTGCTATGCATTTGCTGACACGTAGGGGAGAGAATAATTTTTTATTATAATATTGATTTCTCTTTCCTGTATATCATTGTCCTCTCTCCTACGTGTTAGCAATTGTACGGCAGTATGTAAGCAATTTTTATATACAAGTATGTATAAAATACCACTCCGTAAGAATAAAAGCTCGTTCAAAGAACCCAAGTCTTTTACTAATAGCCAAGCCTATTTTAGTATTAACTAATGACAATAGTTTCCTTGCACCACCAAATTTTCATGCACAAGCAACCTTGGACATTTGACATATAAGCATACACAAATGTGGAGCCCACACTCATGGACGTATCATATTATGCTCAGCCTACAATAAAACCAAACCAAATGCATTTAGATTGGTTTGGGTTCGATTGAAAATGAATGTAGGTTGGGATGTTGTTGGTTTGGATTGAGGTTGGATTTGAGTTCAGTGACTTTGAGTTAAGATAGGACTGAGTGTCGTGGATTTGGAAGGATAATTTTTTTTCCAAATTTTTTTTTCAGAAAATATAATTTTAAAAAAATATTTAATTTTTTAAATAAAATTTTAAAAAACATTGTCTTGAAAATTCAATTTTTTGAAATTAACTATTTTCTTAAAAATATGTATGTTTGTGTGTACGTACGTATATTTGGAAGCATATGTTTATGTTATGTATTTATGTGTGAACGTATGTATGGATATTTATGTGAGACAAATTTCGATTTTTTTCTAGAGAAGAGCCATGTAATAAGTGAAATTGGGAGAAATTTGTTGAAAATAAGAGAAAGAGTGGGAACATTTGGGTTGGGTTGGGTTGGTTTAGGTCAAGTTTTTGGTCATTTTAATTGTGGTTTGGTTTAGGTTTGAGTTAGAAATATTGTAGATTAGGTTAGGTTTGGTTTGATTTGGTAAATTTTTTGGTTTAGGCTAGATTTGGTTTATTTGATTGTGAATTGGATTGGTTTTGGTTGACCCAATTGCCATCCATAATCATATCTGCTTATATGCATGAAAATCTCTACACTGCCGATATAAGAAATTGATCTCTTAAATGGTAACTCAAATATTATAAGACTTCGTCGAGCAAAAGACTGAGACTGAATAACCCAGAGTTGACTCGGCTTGGATACAATTTGCTATCTAGTTAGCAGATTATACCTCGCAAACCTATGAAAAAATTTCCCATGGGATTATATGTTAAAGCCCATACGCTTTCCACTAAAAGGTAAATTAATAGGAAAGAGATAAGCACTCCAATAACCACTTACTAGATCAATTATTAGTATATGTGGAAAAAATTCTTACAATATTAGCAGCATATGTATATGTACAGTCCAGTGCACAAAACGTTCCCATTGTGAGATTGGGATAGTTTTATGTATTGCAACCTTGTTCCTGTTTCCAAATAGATTATTTCCAATTGGATAAACCCATCAATCGTATATATCTCGCAACTTGGAAACCACAACTAGATGAACCTTAAGGTCATTATCATCAATGCACTTAAAAGGCTCCCTATCCTAAATCTTAAGGATTAGATGTTGAAAATTTTATGATTTTCCATGTATATTTATGAGATTTGAGCTCATCCAAGTAATCAATTTTGAGTCATTTTTTATGTAAGATCGACATAATATTTTTAGACATTCTTGGGTGGATTTTAGAACTCGTAATGCGAGTTTCAAAACGTTATATTTACATCGTCAAAACCATAAATGGCGTGAATGGAAATTGGCTTTAAATTAAGGTGTTCAAAGGGGTAATGGAATTATAATACATCGATTAATTAAAGACTCGAGGGTTGTATATATAGACTTTCATGTGCTTGTGAGATATGTAATCTAGTATATCACATGCACATGGTGGGGAAATAGCTACACACGCATACGCGCGCACCATCCGTCCTTCCGGCTAGCACGACACGGACTGGCCGGGCTCGGGGCATGACCTTGATTCATGTTAAACGCGTTCTTGTCCTTATCCGCTCTCCCGGTAAAGGATAGAAACAAGTTGGTGGCGTACAAATTGAAGTGATCTGATTTGAAATTCAATTCGAATTCAATTTATTTCCAGTAAATTTAATTGAAGGTTGTAATTTTATTTTTTTCTATTACTGTCAATTATAATTTAAATTTCTATTAATGAAATAAAATTTATGTTATTTTCAATTTATTATCATTGCTTAACCACCCGCATACCTGTGTTATTAGATTAAGAAATATATCAACATATAAAAATTAAAGGGTTGGAAATATTTAACATGGTAAAACAAATCTGAAACCGAAACTCAGCGGAATAATTATCAATAATCAGAGGAAAAACAACAATAATTACTGTTGAGACAAAAAAAAATGTAACAGTAGCAGCAGAGAGATTGATTAAAGTAATAGCAAGATGATTAGATAAGATTAATAGAAGGACCTCAAAACGACGACGATCCGAGATTTTACTGAGCTCTAATGGCCTGTCAAAGTAATGTAATGGCGTATATGTATATCTATCATATGCAGAAGCCGGCGATACGAAACAGTCAAAATCATTTTATTGATTGGGCTGAATTATTTTGGCACTTCTATTTCAGTGGCGTGGTCAGCAAGGTGAGTGTCTCCTCTTGCGCCACGTGTCTGCTTATGAGCGCATCGCTTACGTATATTTTTTCATCCAGTCCAGTTGTGCGATAAATTTGATAATTCAGGAAACGGGCGAGGGAAAATATTCTAGAATGTGATATTTCCGGTACATGTGGACTATTGATATTATTAAAATTAAAAGATGAGTTTAAATTAATTTCTTTTTAATCTAATTTATTTGTGAGATCTATTTTATTAATCTCAGTTCATGATTTTAAATTTAGATTCAAATTTGATGGGTATTTACTGGCCATCAATCGCACCAGGCAGCCTTATAATCCAACAAAAGTGGCCATGTTTTGTTTGTTTGATTGTTTGTCAATTGAATATTTTTAGTCATTAATTTTAAAATTATTATTTAGGATTAAAGGTTTGGAATTGTTATAAAATTTTAAAAAATTATTTTATTTTAAAATTAACGATCTGATGGTTAAAAATTATACACTGACAACTAGATAAACCCTTGTCCATCATACACCTCTACTATTGACTATTGAGCACATTTAATTTGCTTTGATGGTTTTGAGTTCACATTGCAATTGGAGATGTATGTCTCTACTCACTCAATGATTATTAGATCTTGGTACACGAATAAATGATTACAAATAATTTT
>MKEJ01056942.1:0-16437 GCA_001753735.1 Embelia ribes
GTGAAATAGAAACAAGTCAAATGGGAGGGGAATTAAGCCAAGGGAAGCATAATCACAAATCACCCTTTCCCAAATTCAAACCCATATTTGGCCGCTAAACAGAGTTGATGCAAAAATAAAAAGACAAAACAATATACCTTCTGCGCGCGGTGAGATAACTGACTTGCCCGTATGCGCTGTGCAATGTTAGAAACTCTCTCACGTGCAAAGGAATCATCAAGAACAGAATCACCTCCTACAGCACGCACTGCAGCAGCCATAGCTGCTGCATCCCTGTTGCCTGCATTAGGAATTGAGGACATAAGGGAAGCCTCAATCTCTTTCCACTTGCGTTCTTCCCTCTCCAGAAGAGCTTTTCTTCTTTCTTTACCACGACCCTCTTCTTCACGTCTTTGCATCAAAACTTCCTCCTCCATCTCCTTTTCTCTTATATAACTATATCAAAAAAAAAAAAAAAATATGATAGATCTCAGAAAAGCAAGAAAAATTAACACTGCACAAGATTTAGATGAACCTTAAATCTACAAAGAATACCTCTCCTGTATTATTTCAAACTGTCTGCGATCTTCTGGCATCCATTTCTTAATTTTCTTTGCACTTAGATCTGAAAGTCCTATGCTATCAAGGAAGAGTCTTAAACGAACTTCATCCTGATTCACCAAAAATATAGAATGTCATTACGAACGAAACACCAATATAAAAACGTTTAAAAGTGAAGAGAGGTAAAAGACTTAAAAATTGAAATACAATGTAGTTCAGTAAAAAAAAAATGGAAGCCATAGAAATGTTCCTTAAAATGTTCCACGTAGGAAGGATGGGTAAGGTTGATATCAGAGAGGCTCTCACATTCCTGTCTTGCACCCATTCAAGTTTTCTATAGTATTTTTTGTAACTGACCTCGTACCACTGAATGATGCCTTCAACAGTAAATTCTTTCTTGACCCGATTCCCATCCCTATTCTACGCAAGTTATTGTCATAAAATGCATAAAAAATTAAGCCACAGAGAAAATGGAACAGCTATATACCACATCTTATAATTTGGATTGGTAAAATTCATCCAAATACTTCTAGATCATCAGAAAAAGATGATAAAAAATAACTGACACCTATAAATAAATCAACTCAAGGTTTATTGGTTTTGTTCGTTTGTTAGGGCACTCATACCAGTGCTCCTAAATTAGTCCCTAAACTTATCTAATACTATTCAAACCCCTAAAAAATAGGAGTTTATTGGTTTCATCACCTGTTTTATTGTTGGTTTAGGGAATTTGACGTGGACATTCTCCAAATATCAGCCTCTAATTTAGAGTATAGACCTTGAGATTTGGGGATAAAAATTTCGGGATTGAAAATGAATAATCTGGTGGGAATGACCTTATTTAGGTTGTTTCAAGGTTCATCTTAATGTCAGAGAAATTGGAAGCACACAAAGTGAAAAAATCTCAAAAACCAAGTGGCCCTAAACCTCATAGAGCTACTTTTGGAATTAAAACGAAATACGATTGCATGATAGCTAAATATTTTAAATTGAAAGTTGAAATGTAATCTTGTATTTAAGCATTTAAGGCATAACTAGACAATGATGGTGATTTTGCAACTGCTACTAGCAACAACAGCATCATGAAATCTAAATCCACCACATGCAACAGAATTTTAGATCATACACATGATGTTGTACTACCGAACTTGCGCATTTTCAATGTGTTTAGAACAGTTTCAAATTCAAATGATATAACTGAAGGAAACTAATGCTGAAGCAAAACCAATAAGGCAGAAATCAGAAAGCACAAACTGCAGACTATGCAGACTTCAAGGTTAAATATTTCAATGGAGTGAGGTGAAATTTATATCCCAGAAAAAGCCAACTGCATGAATTATGACCAACAAAAACATGTTTGACAACAACTAACAGGTTGCAAATAAACCAAATACTTCAACCAAAACGGGCTATGGCCAAAAGCAAATACTTGATCCGCGTGTAATCAAGCCGGACTGGCAGAATCTTAATCTTATGCAGAGTAAATGATTCACGATGAGTTGGTCATTTCAGTCGGTTTTGAACACCAATAAGAATGCAAGAGTTGGCTGGTCTGCATTTACCTGTACATGCTCTGCCTTAGCGGTCAAACCAAGCAAAAGCAGTAGATAACCACCAAACTTATCCCACATGTAAACCCATTCAGTATCAATTGCCTCCTCTAAAGACAAAATCCGTGCATGAGCACACATTTCTCTCCTGTGACCAATGTCACCATTTGATCCATGCCACATCCATCCTTTTCTTAATCTATAACATAATGATCCGGCAGCTAGTTCTTCATTCTTCAAACGGTCTCTTAATTTTGTCACATCGGCTCTGGGTAGTACATAATTACCTGCCCTGTCCCGCATAGCAGTAGGATCTCCAACCAAAAGAGCAGCTGAACTAGCGGATCTCTGAGGTGCTGAATAAGCTCCGGATATTGCATTTTTTGTCTGCAAGGCCATTGAATTACATCTCAAAGTAAATACCATAATCAAGCACTAGAGCAGACTGACATACTATAGCAAGAAATTAAATTAGAAACCTCAGAACAAAAAATAAATTTAGAAGCCGTTTAATAGTTACATGCATAAACGCAAGTATAGCACAAGGACCTGTGCAGCAGTCTCACTTTTTGAGATTCTAATTAGTTTTCAACAATAAGATACTGAAGATAGCCATCTTGTAATTCTGTTCTAGTCAAAGCATAAGAACCCTTCAGCATTCTCCATATAGCACAGACCCAAAGATAAGCCAAAATCCCTTTGTTGATGCTAAAATTGGAGAGAGAAACACGGAGACATAAAGAACCAGGAACCTCAGAACCAAATGCGAAAGTTAGTTTGACCATTCTTTTTCTTCATCTACTACTGATACTCATATAGACTAGGAAAAAAATTAATGAAGTTAATGATACCATGAAATCGCTTCCACCTCCAAACCAAAGTTGTTCAATGTTCCATGTTCTTCTACCTATTCCCAAGATTATCCGGCCAAAATCAATGACGTTCTTGACAAGGTTATTTAGTGGACTTTGCATGTCTCATCAAATTGAAAAGTTTTCTTCTTTCCATTGGTAGTATATTGGGGGACTGGCTGGTCTAAGAGGGTATATAGATTGTTTTTTAGTTATTTATTTATAGGTTATCTCTCGGTCAGCTAAATCCATCACGGAGAGGCGCGTATCCGCTCCCAATCCTTGCTCCTGCTCCCGCTTTCAAGTTTTTTTGGCCTATAGGTCTGACACTCACACTCTCGCTATCAAAGCCAGACCCAGACTATACAGATTTCTAAAGTATCCGATAGGACTTCAGCCACATAAAATCCGGATCAGAGAACAATAGCACCCGTCAGAGTGGTCTAGTCCCTGAACGGAGTAAACTGACTAGTCAATACATGGTCATCCCAGTCAAAATAAACTTGCTCACACCAACTCGATTTCTCAATCTCGCTTCAAAGGGTTCCATGAAAAAAAGAGTATAGGTCGATTGGTTGGGTTTTAGCACAGCTACGTAGAAGGTTAGTCTCCCCACTACCCGGCCAAAGCAAGGGAAGAGCAGTGGCGCTGTAGGACCCAGTCCAGTCCAACCCACGGCACCAATGTGGCAGAGCCATCCTGGGGAGAGGCTGGGGTGGAGGTAGATAGCAGCACGGAACCAGTCTGGAGGCGCCAAAACAGCAGCACCAAGCAAGGCCAGATATAGGCCAGACTGGACCAGGGAGATGGTGGCCGTAGAAAACTCTGGGAGTCGCTTCTTTAGTTCTTTTACACACTCTCTCTCTCTACTTTCTGTTTGATGCTTGAAGTATTGTGTTTAAGTTTAATCATGTTATTGTTCACTTTAAGGTTATATTTGTAGACAACATTTCCTGTCATTGAACTGGACTGTTATTTATAGCAGGTCACTTATATGTAATTTCATAAACCCGAGGATCAAAACTGTAAATGTGAAATGTAAGTTACTCACAAAAGAAATGGAACAAAATCACAAATAAGTTGCTGATGATAATGATAGGGCATTTTCTTTCGTACAATTTTTTTTTTCATTTTTCACCAAGTCGGACAACAGATGTCAGTCAACCTTTTATCAGAACCAATTGGCTGGCATCGTAAAAAACAAGTTCACGGAATTCTGTTTTCTAAACCAAGAATATTGAATGAGGATATTATTACATTCAAAACATCAACATACAAGACATTTATATTAAGACATGGCAACCAGCACCATCTGAAGAAGCACGCATCAGCCTCATGTAAAAGCTAAAAGCTAGTCCAACTAATTATTTAAGATAAGCAAACTAAGAAATTTTCAAACATAAAATAGACACTCATGCTACTTCCAAGTGAAACGTCATCTACTGCAGAAACTAACAGCCAAGGACAAGGGTAACAACTTAATAAGAGCACAGGCCACAAATATACAAAGCACATGTTGAAGAACCAAAAAAACCTTTAATTAACATATCAAGAATATTCGAAGTTACTACCAAAAACAGGATTAACTTCCAGTTCACAAACCCTAATCATAGTCACTGTGAAAGATAGCATACCATTCAAATCATTAAATTTCAAGGTACCTTATTCGCAGATCTAGCAATGGCCTGAACAACAGTATCCTTACTAAGGAAGTGAATAGAGTCTTCCATCATCTGGTCAAAAAGAAAATCCCGATGGCTTCAGACGAGTGGATGATTAGAGTGATTCCCAGCGGAAGATTAAATAACAGACTCCAGATGGCTCTAAATTTGGTAACTATTTACATAAATCAATTCATTTACAAGAAATAATGACTTCCAAAATTTAGTAACGTGAAAAAAAAAAAGTATGTTCCAAGCAAACTTAAATTGCAGAAATTATGTGAACCTTAAGAGTCAGGCATGGACGAGAGACAGCAAACCCGAAAGAAACAACAAGAGTAATAGCCGATACGGCAGCTCCAGCAAATGGTGGATAAATTTTCAGACTGGCAACTACACCCCAGCCCTCTACTGCCAACGCAATCCCATAAAGTACGAGGAAAGTTACACTGCCCACAAAATGACACACCAACATAAGATGCCATTACGATTTGAACTAAATTATTTACATAGGTTGCTTTATACAAAGCGAAATTTCGATTATCCAATCATTACATGTACGTCATGAACACATGCAGAAGAGTCGAAATCCAAACCTGACATTTTTTGCACAATCTGCATGAGCATCATAAACATATACAGGAAGTACCCTCGGAGAATATACCACAATCGGAGGAGAAAGAAGCACCTGGATTGGAAAGAACAGTTCATACCATGGTGAAATACTAAAAGAAACAAATGAAATCATCAAAATTAAATTAAAGACTTACAGTTAATGCCCTTCCAGCCATAAGGAATAGAAATGCGAAGTAACCAACTGATGCTCCCAGAAAAGGAATACCTGGGAAGAACAGAAATTAAGATAATATTGTCTTCAGATAGATGCAGATATGTATAAAGCCACTCTGTTGCATGGCAAAGGTTAACTCTCAGAACCACGGAATATATGACATGCTACTGTGAAGCTGACAATGAAGTTTTCACTTCATAGAAATAGTCAAACACAAAAAGACAGCGATGAGATCTATTAACCTTCAGAAAGTCCAACGAAAAATGCAGCCAGAGCCAAAAGAAAAGCAAGGAAGCAAACAAAGAACATCTGCATCCTAGTCAAGTAAAAGTTGTTTGAAGCCCAGAAGTGGATGACACCAATGGCCAAAACAACGAGGAGAAGTACCAAAAGGAAAGCAGCTCCAATCTGTTGCAACATTATAAGCAACACAGTTAGCAGTATGCACCATAACCACGAGGAACATACCGCAGATACCATTGCAGCTTTTGCTCACCGTCCAATGATGAACTATAATGATGACGGCCGATATTGCAGACAGCAGAAGAAGAAGACCGATGGAAATGAATACATAAACACCTCTAGATAGTCTCCAATTGTCATCTTTCCTGGAAGCAAATTCCGCAGCACATCTAGTTATAAACTGTTTGTTTCTTCACTACTTAACTTTAAGAGAATGTAAATAATTTACAGTTACTCTGCCCCTGAACCCTTCTCCCCCTTTTCATAAAAAGTGGATGGATACTATGAAGTATGTACCATTCTCGTGGTGCAAACACATCCTCCTCACCAAGTATATAAAAACAAACAAAAAAGCACCTTAAAAGAGGCGCCTTGGAAAA
This sequence comes from Embelia ribes, assembly GCA_001753735.1. NCBI lineage: Eukaryota > Viridiplantae > Streptophyta > Magnoliopsida > Ericales > Primulaceae > Embelia > Embelia ribes. The sequence goes on from MKEJ01056942.1 coordinate 6,235, forward strand.
AAGGCCCTAATACATCCCAAAGAAACAACAGAAAAAAGGATGTTCTTCCAAAACCAACATACGAAAAAAGACACCAAAAGTTTCCTTTTCTATCAAGTAACCTTCACAAGTTCTAGAATTACTTTTGTGCCAAAGATGACACATCAGAAAATAGGAAATAACAATCACATTTGCTTCTAATACCTGGGAATGAACATCCCCAAGGGCACAAGAAGCCCGTCGTTAGGTGGTCGGAAGGTTGCCACAAGTAAGTTTAGGAAAAAGGATCATATTCTACGGTTAGGAATCTACCATATATGTTTTTTCTCATTCCATCAAAAATCAATTTTGCGGTATAGATGCTTATGACCTCCCCATCTATGCCTTGCAGTAATGATTCCCTGGGAGTTATGACCTTTACCGCCATGAAGCGGTCCATAGATCAAATTATTTCATGGATTGGATTTCTATAGAATCTGGTATCACTCAAAGTACTCCAAATGTAAGCAAAAATAAATTCAAAATGTCTGCCCCAAAACTTACCATTTCAGCAAACCAGAACTAAGGGAAAGCAAAGCCGGAAAACACACTAATGGGAGTAAAGCAGAAAGGAAATCAGCTTTCTGGGGCACCTTGTCGTCCCTAGAGCCCACAACCTCCAAGTAGGAGGCACCACAAAATGCCACTAGAACAACTGCAAAATCCGGAACAAATAAAATTAAAGCCATTCTCAGAATCCATACAGAAATTAAGGGATGGAAATAGAATACAAAAAATAGTTTGAAGTTGCAACTTTGCAAATTAATTTCAAAGGAATGCAGATATAACACTTACCTGAAAAAATTCCCACACAGAGAGCAGAAGAAACAGAGAAACGGTATGTGGCAAACCATGATACAATTGGCAGCACACCAGTAACTACCAGGACAATTAGAGAGGCCATCGCCCAGCCAAGATACACAGGCGAAGCATAAGGCGATGCAATGGTATTGTGGTCACCAGTCCATCCCTTGTATTGTAATTCCTCTAAAGGCTTAGCAGATACTATTGCACCAAGGGCTAATACAGAGCCAGCAAATAATAACGTGCAGATAAAGAGAACAATACCCTGCCAACGCAACAAGACAAAGTAGTCAGGAAAACCATGATCCTCTTAAAGAACCACAGCTAATTACTATGATTTAAGTAACTATTCAATAGAGAAAAACACTTAGTGTGGCAAATTTAACCTTCATATTATAAGCACTTCAGAATAGTATACACTCAATAACCATAAAAGAATTTTTTTAAAAAAGCAGCTTCTGTTGATTAAAGCAGTTGAATTCAAAGTCCGAGACAATATTTTCCAATGCTATGCCAGTTCAACTAGGTATTACAACAGACCAAGTGGTTTATATTTAAAAATATTTTTCATGGTGGGATCCTTTGCTCACTTATACTGCCTATGAGTAATTGTTTCCATGTTTTAGCCAAATTATGTTAAAAGTTTGGCCACATGTTACGGAACAATTTAAATAATTGGTATGCATCAATCTGCTCACTCCAAGGTTGAAAGTCTAGATCAGACTATATTAGCATTTCAATAGACCAGAACAGGATAACAAAAACCCGTTGCAGCACCCACAATGGTGACTGACAATAGTTGTCAGCAACCATTCCCAAATAGTCTCTCATTCATGTCAACAATACTTCTTTCAATCCATTGACCAGCAAAAATTGTGGAGATGGAAATACAAACCTCCTTCATCCCCATTGTTCGGCGATTTCCTCCCTGACCTGCCCCATCAGTTCCTGAAACCCAAAATTGGAAGCCGTTGCGAATCCATATTGGTGTAGCAATAGACAAGCAGGCCACAGTGAGAGGTACAGTTAAAGACAATCCAAGAAGAAGTGATGATTTGCTGCAGAGAAGGAGACATGTCTTAACACAAGTTCAATTACCAACACAACAACACACAAGAAATATGGAAAGCGGAAGATGAAGCAGAACAAAATTTATCATCAGGCAGGCAATATTTTCATACAACAGTGGTTACAATCCAATAGACTAATAGTCACAACAATCTAAAAAGGGAACATGCACAGTCGTAGAAATTTTCGAATATTATTTACATGAAACCAAGAATAGAAAGGCCACAAAAGGGGCTGTTAGAAAAGTTTTGACCTATCAGAGACCAAAAAACAAAGAGAACATAATAAAATCCTGCAATGCAAATTATTTTCCTAAACATAGAAAAATTGCAGAGAATCATTTAAAAAACCACAAGCAAGTTTTCATGCTGCATATAATTAGCTCTAACCAACACAAGGATTAAATTTGCACGACAAGATTTCACAGGTAACGCTATTAACTTAAAGAATATCCAGAACCATACCTCAAGAAGGAAAGCAGCAAACCAACACAAGTGCTCAGCAGCCAAGCCACAAAACCATACTGAAAAAAGACATGTTTAGATCACACTCACAAAGTAATACAATTAAAGAATGTACAGATGTGAATTGAAAAATTTAGGAAACACAAACAATAGGAGGGTGAAAGAAATTGTAAACAGTGGAAGGGTGACAGACAAGATGAAATTTACAATTTAAGGTTACTATCAAAGCAGCAATCATTGTAACCTCATAAAGAAATAGAAAATCTGCGTTAACAAATCATTCATTTGGGAAAACCTAAAAAATCTGCCTTACATAAATCAAAGCGAAAAATAGGCTTAGCTTGGTGTAGAAGGATGGTGATAGTTTCACGGCCAAAGCCTTATAAGGACTCTATTATGAATGATCAAATCAAACACAAAAGATAGCAATCACTTTCAAGTCAGCAACAATGTACAAGCAAAAATTAAGTAACATCCACAGGCAATAATGCAGGAACATAACCTTGTTTGATTAGTCGCTATGTTGTTTTAAATGAGTTTAATTATTTCAAGTGCTCTTAAGTATAAAGTGGCTGGGCGCTGTTTTAGATGGCTGGGCTCTGTTTTATCATTTTAAGATCAAAGGTTATGATTCTAGGGCTGCAAAAGAACTATTATAATAAATTCTCTTTTCCTGTAGTTACCCAGAATAGTTTTGCTTTTGAGAATTACAAATTTGAAGTTTATCTCTTTTGAAAATTTTAGGGCCATTTACACTTTGTATTCCAACTTGCTCTCACCCCTTATATTTTGTGAATTATCGCTGGATTTACTTTCCAGGACTGCAGTAGGCAATTTCCATGAAGCAAAATATTCATTAAGCTGATAGATTATTATTTCAGCAACAAGGAAAAGTATTTGCAAAAGCAATTAGAATATGTATAATATTACGTCACAGGACTATCAAGTACCTGCTAACCCCCCAAAAAAAGGGACAATAAGTACCTTTCTTGGCTTTGAGCTCATAACCATTTCTTCAGCTTGAAGGGACCGAATGAATGCCATGATGGAACAGACAACAGGAGATAGAAGCAAGACCACAAAGCCAAATTCAAACTGCAACAGAGTAGTTAAAGATTTGCAAGATAGATTAGGTGACACTAACTGCCACGGAAGCGTCTCACAAATTGATTCAAAACACTAGAAGACACAGAAAGTTCCATCAAGAAAAGAACCTTTTTACCTGTTGATGAGCATCATTTAAAATTTTGATGGTCTTTGGACGGACAATGGCCACTACGACTGTTTCAACAATAAAAATAAAACTGAACAGTACCCACGCTCTCTCTGGGGTACTGGCTATGTGATGCAACACCATTCTAGAAATTTGAAGCCACTTTTCGAGGCCTTGAAGTCTAAGTTCTTCGGACAGCGAAATTTGGTTAGGCAAAGCATTATCAACACTATTTGAGTCAACAATTGTCATATCTGTATTGTCACGATGATCTCTATCCGCGTCCAAACTACTTCTCTGAAGCAATGCAAGGATAGTTGGGTCTATCCCCTTCTCTTGCAACATCATAGCAAAATTGGGATCGAGTCCTTTATCCTGCAACATGGTAGTCAATTCTAAGTCTCCTTGCCTGCCTCTCTTTCTCAGCATAGACGTAATCCTGGGATCATTCAAGTTTTCTTGAAACACTAGAGCTAAGTTCTCCAGTGCTTGTTGATTTGCCGAAGTTGATTCAATGGACTCACAACCTTGACTTTCAAGGCCACTACTAGAACAAATTACAAGAGAGCTGTTACGCTCAAAGTTCTTCTCTACGTTGGGTGGACATGCTTCAGACTCTTGGACAATAGAGCGACAAGAACTACTATGTAATATAATACTCGGCCTTCCACTATCCACACTCTTTTCGCTATTAATTCCCTCAACATTACTCCAGCTATTAATATCACCGGGGCAATGTGTTTCACCATTACCAAGGTGAGCCACTTCAGCGCTGCTACTGCGTTTCAAACTAGAGCCACAACCTTCAGAAGAACTGGACGAACTGTTCTGTTCCTTCCTACGAAACCCCTCTCTCAGGCGAATCACGGTACTCTTTAAGGCATCCCTTCTCGCAGCTAAAGGGTTTGAGACAGATAAATGACAGGAAATAGCAGCACCTAAAAGCACAGATGCTACCACAGCATAACTAACAAAATGTCCAATGTACCTGCAATGAAGACAAGTTCATACAAATTGGAAACATAAGAAACAAGCAATGCAATGAGATATCAGAGGTTCAGGATAAGAGAACGAACCAATAATGCACTCCAAAGCAAATAAGAAAGACTCGAGATGTCCCAGCAACAAAAAGGGCAGCAACACAACTTTGAAGGAGCTGAAACCCATATAAGCATGCACCCATATTCCAATCTGAAAGCACAATTAGTCTTAACAATGTAAGAATAGTAGCTCGCCAGAGACATCACAAGAAGAAAAAAAACAACTAATGATTAGCCTAAGTCTATGAAAATACCGAGAATTATAACAGCAGCAGAAGTAATGGAACCCAGCCAGTGAGACTCTCTAGCAGTCAAGCCATATAAGATCGAATAGACGACAAGGACAAGAAGTGAGCCAAGATAGAGAAGCCCAAGGTGGATAGCCCTGCAAGATAAAACTAGATCACAAACTTGTATGGCGACAGAATAATGTGGCCAACACCAAGACAAGTATATGGAGAGATTGAAATCGCTTAATCTTGCATACCATAAAGTGATGAATAATTCAACATAAAGACTCGGAAGCAAATTTAACGGTTACTTAAATGCAGGATTTCGTGATGCTTACCTCCAAGATTGTCGAGGGTATAACTCATTGGGATCAGGTGGTTCAGGTAAGCCAGCCAAGGGGCCAACTTCGATGCAATCTGAATATGCAAATTTGTATGCCCTACGGACATACTCATCAACATCTAAGCCATTTCCTGTTCAAAAAGAGATAAAAAAAATAAGAAAAATAAATAAATAAGCATTAATGGATACATAAAATGTAGAAGTTGAACTGGCTCCCTGACAAATTGCCTAGCAGATTATTAATGTGAGGTCGATGGAATCAATCAGGGAAGGTAGGACCGCAAAACAAAACAAGTCATCACAATAAAACCTTCCAAAGCTTACCATTAAAGACCATTCTGCAAATAAAAAGCATGTTTATTGCAAGAGCAATTGCTGAGACACCAAAGAAGAAGCCAGAAGGTGAATATTGGTCAGACGCTCTTGGACCTGCCGTAACATATACGGCACATAGTTCATATGCGCAGAGCAAGGCAACAGCCAGAAGTAATAGTATTGCAACAACCCCTATAAAATATAAAAATAAATACCATGTCATCTTGATGGTAAACAATTAGAAGCATACAACACGGATCAGCATGAAAGCCAATTGAAGCTCAAATTCACTTAACAAACAAGAGGACTTGATGAAAGCTGAGCAATTGTCCTAAAGTTCAAGTAGTTAGGAAAAGCAACCAACTACGTTACCAAGCCATCCAACATTCTAACTACATACAACCCACCTGGTAGGAGGGAGAGAGATAAACACGTACATTGAAAAATGCAGCAATACAAACACGACAGGGACAACATAATGATGGAGGGCAACAGCCAACTCACAGAACTCATACTAAAGCTTCTTAAAAAAATACAACTAAGGCCACCAATAACCACAAAAAATGCAATGTATATCCCTTCGCAAGAACTTTCCTATTTACTTGTCATTCCCATTTTTTATTTTTTGGTATTGGAAACAATAATGCTCTTGAAATTGTTCCCTTTTCTATTTCCCTTAAAGAACAAATTTATGGGGGAAAAAACAACAAAAAAAAAAAAGAAGAGAATTTTATCAATCGTATGAGAGAAAAGACGGTGTAACAGACATTCATCATTAAAATGTGTAGCATGAGCAAATGGAGTCACCTCACACTTGAGTTTTGCCATTGTGTCCTCCACCAAAGCATGATTGAATAGAATGCTAACAGAAGTGCAGTTCCAGCCATTATCACAGCCAAGCCAATTAAATCTCATTCCAGTAACACAATTAACCAGCAATCCCAAAGAATAAGCACTACAACTAGAGAAATAACAATTATCCATCCAGACAGAGAGAGGAAACCACAAAACAACCCCAGGTGAGGTCCTTGTAAGAAATCTGGCCATTTCGAGCAAAGACCCAGCTGAAAAAGCAAATAAAACAAAAGTTAATAGATAGAGAGATTTACCATAACATAAAGTCAAAGATTGCACACGCTTCTAGCATGGAGGACAAAAATGTGTTGATGGTGTTTTCGAGAAGAGAAAGTAGGACAAACTCATATATGGCTAAGATATTACAGCATCCATGTAAAATAACTGAAATCCATTAATCAGATCCAAATAGTTGAGCTGTGAGAATTACTAACATTGCCCAGCAGATGAAGTGCAAGACAGTTAAAATTAATAAAGACTACATATAAACCACATCATAGAAACCTCTTGAAATAACTTGGCCAAATCAGCTATGTACCTATGTCTTTGACAGCCATATTACACACCATGACTTCAAGTATGCAAAGGCCCCCTGCCTATCAGGCTTCTCTTTATTCTTTATCAGTAACAAAGCAAATGGGCATTTAGAATAGACAAAGTGTTGCTATTACGCTGCTATGATGTTAACTGTTGTACTATTATATATTTGGTAATAAATAGGTCATGGCCAAAGTGAATAGATAACGAACCAAACAGCACAGCTACTCTCGGGAAAAAACAGAGAAAGGCCCATGCACTCCAATATGGAAAGAGAAATATCAAAAACAACAATAAGGTAACTGAATTATGTTTTTGTGCAGGTCATAAAAATTGTTGACAACTGTTGAAGGGAAAAAGGAATAGTGACACACCATTCACTCAATTTTTTAAACAGAAAACTATACGATAAAGGACATGATGTCAAACCAATAAGATCGACCATCTTGTTTGGCCACTCCTATTCGGAATCCAAAGCCAACCATAAGTGCAAAAAATCCAAAGCCAAACATAAGTGCAAAAAATCCAAAGCCATGTGCAAGAATATTAACCAAACGCACTACCAAAATTATCAGGCCAAACTCTCCATGCTTGTGATGACCTTAAACTAAACGACGAGATCTAGCAATTGAGTAGGCCATCAAGAACCATTAACTATATGCCCTTTTCTTGGTCCATAGCTAGTAAGTGATAGACGGTTTGCTAAGAAGCTAACACGAAGGTACGGTATCGGCAAATTGACCAAACTGTTGTTCTTGGGTGTAAGGCATGTAGCGCATCCAATGCAATTTCTTTCCACAATTAACGATATAAAGAGTTTATCACATTGATTCTTTACGTGTTAAACTGATCATTGTCAGTACAAACTATAAATGCATTTTGGATTTAGTATTCTTAGCATCTATATAATCTAAGTATCTAAATGATTAAATATAGCTTTCATCATTCCAAGATTTGGTCTTAATAAGCAGTTTTCAGTGTTGAAAAGGTAGAGTAGTGTTCAAGTGTTCTAATCACTTCCTTCATTGTGTATCAAAAATTCTTTTCATTATATTCCCTTGTCAGCACACTACGTCACTTCTATGCATGTGTAATTCCATTACTTTTCTCATTATTCTTCAAGGTTCTTCACATCATATTCCTCTTTTTTGTGTTTGGGGGATTCATTAAAAATATCAGTGGAACTCTTTTGTGCCTTTTGATTGGATCCACCACAATAGTTCAATTGCTTGAGTTACATGGTTTTCATGATAATGAAGGCACATCATTAATTATAACTTTAATTCATCTTTTGAAGCATAAGCATGGGGTATATCTCAAAACCAGCATCGCCATACTGTAAACAATCCGATTCTGCATGGGCAACACACATCTAAAGTGTCTATTTATGCTTGCCAAAAGTTTGCTGGGGGGCTACAGCACCCCTGATAGTTTTAAAAAACCCATTACTTCCAATAATTTATATGACGTTTAACAATCCCCCTTCCTTCCCCCTCCAGGGGGGCAGTTCTTGATTCCTGCCTCTGCTCCTGCTTGAAAGCAATACAGGTGCAATAAAATTTGAACAAGATCCAATCAACCGAATCGATTGGGGAGTCGCAAAGCGTATATCTTCCCAAATTGTGATCCTAAGAAAGATTAGTGCTGACGGATGCAGGAATCTCCTTGGTCCCCTCAAAATAACTTGGGAAAAGGTTTAATAAAAAGGCAAAGTTTTGCTACGATTCATACAAGAATGGAGCTCCATTGCGGAACAAAAGTCAAAATAAAAAAAAATTAAATAAGAAAAATGAAGTAAATGTTGAGGGCCCCCAACTTGAGAGATAAAGCCGCCCAGACAGTGTTAATTAACAACTCCGTAATGGTCTCCCGACTTTTTCTTAGCACACTCACTTCCTCCTACACTGCATAAAAAAGATTAAGGGAACCCACGTACAACTGATCATTTTGCTGTTACGCCACTTAATCATAGAATTGTCATCTTTAAATTCACAACTACTTTCACTAAAATTCCAAAAATCTCGGGAAAATTCTATACCTCCCTTCCTTAGGTAGGAAAATTCTATGATTTCCTAACCAATTTGCTTGATATCCCATACAGAAAAAAGGTACGATAATTTAATAATGGAGCTAGCCAGCAAAATAATTCACTAAATGCTATAATATTAAATTGGTCAATAACCCTTAGAACACGACACTTCAATTATGCACGAAGAATCTGGAGACTTTTTTTTTTTTTTTTGCAGCTTACATCACAGGCTCCATTCCCACAGGTTAGGAAGTGATTCTAGCAAACTGATCGTGATAATACGGATAAAATCGGAGCCCATAGACAGAAAAAGATGTCTTAACTCATAACCAATAATTGAAGTGCTTATCAAACTAAGCTACAATTACTAACAAACAAAAGTTGCTGACTTTCTCGAATATAGTAAATCTACTAAATAAAGCAAATTAAAAAGATGGCATAAGTGTACAATCTATTACAACAACAGGCAATGTATTAATGAGATTGATCTGAATACCCTACAAGAAAACAGGAAATGCTGAAATGACAGATCATAATCACCTGTAAATCCGCCAAGGTCGCCAATTCACCACCCAGAGTATCGAAAACGAACCCGAACCCAGTACAGAGAAAAGCGCCCCCGAGATCACGCAGGCCAGCATTACATCGTGGTCGTCTCCTTCCATGGCTCCGACTCCCCCCTCTCTCTCTCTCCACTATCCAATACATGCAACAAATTAGCAGCAAACAATTAATACACTTATAGATTGGACCCAAAAACCTTAAAACACAGTTTAAGACAAAATGCAGCCCAATTAGGAGAACCAAACAATTGAATGAAATCACACAAAATAAAAACAAAAATAACAAAATAACAAAACCCTATAATTAGTATTCAGAACAGCCATGAAAATTAAATAATGATCATAAAAAAGTATGGAAAAATAAATTAATACCTGATTCAGTGAAGCGTCATCAGTTCACAGGTTCCCTAGGGTTTATACCAGAGCTGAATTGGGACATGGCATCCACAGAACTGCAGCTCAGCTCTAGGGTTTTGCTTGCAGCTGACAGATAAAAAGCTGAATTTATAGCTGGATTTGAGTTTTAGGTTCTACAAATTAGAGATTAAAAACCCTAAAGTGTGTGAGGGGGGGTAGAGAGTGGTGAAATTAGGAAAGGTATAAAGGGGGATAAAATCATGGGAGTGGTTGTAAGAAAAATAATAGAAATATATTACCAGCTGCTTGTTTTATTACTCGGATACTTTTGCATATATAATACTGTCCGTGTATATATATATATATA
>MKEJ01056944.1:0-14088 GCA_001753735.1 Embelia ribes
CAATTAATATATTTCATATATATATATATATATATATATATATATATATATAATAATGAATAAGGGAAGAAGGCACAACCTTCGTAGCCACCTCACTTGATATTACCTTTTGTGATTTGCTGTGGAATGTCTTTACCAGCTATAGCTACTGATCCACGAAAAGATAGCGTATAATCACATCATATCGGAGTGCAAAAACACAAAGTTATCCTGGGACCACAATATGTTTTTGCCTAGCTGCTGCGTAGTAGAATTGGTGCTCATATTTGTACTCTTTATATTTTCTACATTCCAGGATATTTTATACAAGTGTGCTAATCATGGTTACTCGATTGCAATTGAAAAACTCATTTTCCTTTAAAACCATCTTTGAAAAGGAAATTCTTAGTTTTCCAAACTCTTATATATTTGGTAACTCTCTTCCGCAAAGTTTCCTTATATAGAAAATTTGGAAAAATAAAAAGTTTATATTTATTCCTTTTCCTATTATACTAATATTATTTATAATATTTATTACTAAAAAGTGTTTTACTTTATATATATTACTAACGTTGTATTATTTATATTTTTATGTAATAGGTTACCAATTTTCAAGCATGGATCATACATTAGTTATAAAATCATTTATGTTATCGTCGCTTTCATTTTTTTTTTTTTATTTGGGTGGGAAGGGATGGACTTTAGTATGATATTAGCTAAAAAGGACTTGTTTGTTTGTTTAAAATTGTTCAACAATAAATAGTTGATGTCATGCTCGGAACACGAATCACCAAATTAGTTAGCTCCTGCTACTAAAACGAAATTTGGGTTAATTATAAACTATTATTTTAATTTATCTCAAATAAAAATTACAACTAATAAATAAAATAATCTAACCTTGATGGCCCAAAGCTCACTGACCTAACACAACATTTACTAATACTCATTACTTTCACAAATAATACGCTCTTTCTTTGTTTGGATATCCAAAAATTATTGTCAACTTCTATTTTAGGACTGTCTATTTGTCGCAAAATTATGCAATTTACCACTATTTGTCCTTTCATGTTTACAAAGGACTAAAATCAAACAAAGACTAATAGAGATATCTTAGGTCATATAATTTACTCTATTCAAATTTTTAAATGTTTCTTTTTGACCATTACTAATGTTAAGCATGCTACTATTTTGTTATATTAAGTAGACTACAAAATACAATATCATTAATGATCATTATTTTGTGACAATTAAGAATTCAAACTATTATCAACTATTCATGAAATATAAAAAAGCACAACCCCAACATTTGAAAGGAATTGTTGAATGAGGATCAAGAACAAGCAAGAAATATCCAGCCTAAAATACAATTCAGTGTCTTTGAAGACGCAAACATGTTTGGATTTTCAAATTTAAATCGATGTTTTGTTAGAAATGCATCGAGCAGGCTGGAATACCAGTGACCCTGAAGCATAAAGCGGACGAGCCCCCTTAGTTAATTTCTTGTGCTCGCAACGGAGTGAGGCCCCCGTGATCCCATTGTTTACAATCGTGGGGACATTGCAACTGTCCGCAGATGGGGAAATGAGTTTTACTTTGCTAGCAGTACGGGGACGGTCAAAGAGGTAACGAGCCAAGGAAAATCCGTCTAATTCTGCATAAAAGTAACCATCTTCATTCGTTGTCTGCTCGTTGTAATAGAAGACAAGTTTGTTGAGGTTTGTGCAGGTTACACTTACTCAAGTGAATGGAACTGGCTCAACTCCTGACAACGACCAGGTTCCCAAGTCTTTGCAGCTCTGGCAATAGACCATGCCCTCGACTACAACCTTTTTCTCGGGTAATGCTTTGAACAAAGCTTGTTCGTCAAGATCGGCTGCTATAGAGTGAAAGGCCAATTGGAGCAAGAGCAAAGAGACTACAATCATGACTTGGGTGCTTGGCATTGTTTTTGATAGTTACTGGGCTTGTTTGATTGCAGTTTATAAGATTCAGCTTTTCAATTTTTTTGCTTAAAATCTGGACAATCTTTAATTACCCATCTTTTAAACTGAGTTTATTTGATGTCTAACCTCAATATGTTGGAATTTTGAAACTGGAAGCCAACATTTTCCTTAATAAAAAATTAACTAATTTATTTATTTAAAATCTAACCCAAATGTGTTGTAGAGTTTAAAGATGGGTAGGATGTAGAGGAATAGGGTGGAAACGAGTATTTATAGCTTGTGTGACATGAGTTTGTTTGTGGGGTTTCTATTGCTTTTGGCACAAACGTGGATGCTACTAATTAAGGTGTTTTAGTATTAGATTAGTTGTTATTAGTTGTCATAAACGTGAAGGTCACACCTCTAAACAAAAAGAGACTAGAACCTAGATCTATTCTTGATTTCTTGTGCTAAGAACAAAAGTTCACTTTATTACTTTACGTGACATGATAATTAATTAATGTGGCATTAATATGGCTTTAATAGAGTGCAACAATGACTTTCTATCGAACTGTAATATGGCTTTAATAGAGTGTAACAATGACTTTCTATCGAAGTGAGAAATATGAATCAACTAAATCCTTCGACAAGACAATATTTTTATACATACTCGGGCCGAGTATGGCTGGTCAGGCAGGATTGCTACAGCTCATGTTGCTTATTTTTGAGCTGCACGTTAGATCTAATGGTCTAGATTTTAATGAAATGTTAATTTTTATAACAAAAATTATAAGTAGCTTAAATTTGGACAATTGAATCTGATCATACGGTTCAAAAATAAACAGCAGCATGCTACAGTTCACCTTGAGCCATAGGAATCTTGCTTTTTGGTCGGGCTGCCTATTAGTCCCAAGCCCAAGCGATTATCTTAATCAGAGCTAAGGCCTACCCTAAATCTTATATCGTATTCATTTTTCTTTTTCAGTTTGGCCCCTCATCATTTTTCTTTTACATTTTTTTTAGAGACTTGTATTAATATCGGCAGATTTATTTCATCACTTCATCAAAATATCAATTTTGGAAATAAAATAAAATATATATATGTGCCGGCCTCCCTTAAAATTGGGAGCTTAAAACGATTTTGAAATGCTAGAGAGCTGAGAAAAGGAAATAAAGAAAATTTTCAACTGCTCATTTGTGGCTTTTTCTCATTATAATTTGCCCATTTGTTGAGACATGGATAGATCACTAAACTGAAAACATAAAAGCCATATTCACTTGCACGTTTTGAACTCAATTTATTTATTATTATTATTATTTTTAGCTTAAAAGACGACTCGTCTATAAGCTAATGTTTTTGGACCAAAAAAGCAATAATCTTTAAAGTGGATAATTTTAGTTTTTCTTTTATTAAAATGATAAGACCTCCTCCACTCAGGAATTTTCTTATTTGATAAATTTTCATTATTATGAACATATACAGTAGATTTTAATATCCTAATCTATTGTTATTTTCCGGAGGTTTACAACAAAATTGCACAATTTATTAGGATAATGGTTAAGCTTCAAAATTCCAAGGTACCTTTAACTGTTATCATCTTTAAGATTATGGTACAATTTTTATACATATTTTTTGAATTTACTAATAAATACGCACACACAATACGCATAAATTTTATGAACATGGTCTAACTAACTAATTAAAGTAAAACAATTACCTATTATACAATAAAAAAATTTGTTTTTTGATAAAAAAATTTATAATTAAAAAATATCAATTTAGGCTAATAAAAAAACTTTTTTATTAGATTTCCTTGCAAGTTTTATTAGCATGAAAAGAATAGATCATGTATAGGGGTTACTTTTGAGTTTAGACCAGTTGAATGTAAAAAAAAAAATTGTTGTAGTTAAAAAAAAAATGTTACTAATAATAAAAAAAAAAAATAGGAAGAGAAGAAGAAAAATATTGTTAATTTTTTAAAATTGATTTTACTTAGTAATTTTATTTATCATTATTTTTTAAACTTAAAATGATAATTAATCTCACTTGATTAATTTTTTGTAGTAACTTTGTTTATAATCACCATTTACAACATGGGTATTGTAAGAAAATTAAAGTACAAAATTAATCTTGAGTATTAACAAATAAATTAGTTCTAATATTTATAAAAATACCACAAAATAGGAGTAAAAGAAATAAGATAAAACATATGTGAAAAAATTGTTAATAACGTATGTCAAAATAAATTTAAAGAGTCTATATGCAATACTAACTTATAATGTATTTTTATTAATCACATCTTAATCCTAGTATCTTAAACGTATTTAAAAACTTAAGCAATAATTCTAAAAAAAATATAGGAAGTCCTTATACGGATCCAATGTGACTTAATGTATGTATCTTGAAGAAAGCCCATAATATAATAACCATTATAGTATCAGAAATAATTTGTGTTTTAATAATTTTGATTTTTACATTTAAACAGATTCTGATTGTTATAAAATATAACAAATGTTTGACCATTTAATGTGCAAACCAAAAAGATATTATTTTTGAAGTATTATAGGCCTAGTAAAAACGAAATTAAAATATTAACATTTAATGTAAAGAATATTTTTGAAAAAGATTACAACAGGTACACATTGATTTGAAAATAAAGAAATAAACTACAATAATTTAAGTTAGTGCAATACTAACCCCACCCAAAATTTTTATTCTATTTTCTTATATGTTGATGTGGCAAATGAAATCTTAGTTGAGTCATAATGTAATGTATCTAAAAACTAATCATATCTAAATATTCATCTTATCACGTCAGCGAGTAAGAGAATTAGATAAATTTAATAGGTGGGACTATAATTTCTCTTTAAGTTATTTTGTGAAAATGAAAACAAAACCAAAAGAATAAAGTTTAGGAAAAAAGACACCATAAGCAAAATATTATTACTTGAAATTCTTCTCAATTTCGGTTGTAACCTTTGAAAAATCACAACACAAATATTTTTAATTTAATAATGATAAGATCAACTTATTATTCTCTATTAATTAAATAAAATAGTAAAAAAGTTCTAATATATGCATGAATTTCAGATTGGATTTGGTTTATTACAAAACCAAATATGTTAGGCAAGTCCTATGTAACTTCCCAGAAATTAGGTTGAAGGTGTTTCCTTCTTTCTCTTTTCCCCTCCCTCTATTAACGTGAATGAGCGTAAATTGATATGAGATATTTTGGGAGAAAAAGAGAACTATTACTTTATTATCTTAAAAGTTTGGTTTGCGTTACAAATTGACCTTCAAAGTTTGAAATTTAATCAATTTATGCCAATATAAATTTGGGGTCTTACAACTGGATTTAGTTATGGTGATATAGAGATGAAGTGTTGGTTTTATAACGAAATCGATAATTTGTAACAGATATTTTTATTTTGTAATGGAATTTGTGACGGATTTTACAATGGATTTGAATCTGCGACGGATTTGGCTACGGATTTCATTTAATTGCTTTTAATAATAATAAAAAATATTGCGACGGTTTTTGCTATGTCTTTTACCAACGGTTTTTGCTACGGATTTCATTTAAATTAATTTAATAAAAATAATAATATTGCGACAGATTATGCAATTGAACGTACAACGGAATTTGTGATGGATTTTATTTAATTGAATTTAATAATAATAAAAATAGTGCGATAGATTTGGCAATTGATATTGCAATGGAATTGACCAACAAATTTTTACAACAAATTTTATTTAATAGTATTTAATAATAACAAAAATATTACGACGGATTTTGCAATGACATATACCAACTTTTATAAATCCATATAATGAAAAAAGTCTTATTCAATAATGAGATACAATATGCGTTATATACAGTAGATAAGGATTATATCTATAACTAATAATTACAACCTAGGTACATTAAGTAATATAATCTAACATATACAGAACATGTTTGATTTGAACTGAGAATCGAACTAAATCCGAACTAATTTGTGAAGGACCAATACAAAACATGTTCGATTTGAATCAACGGATTCTGGTTCCAAATAATTGGAACCGACCATAAATAGATCGATCCCGAGTTTGATATGAAATCGATCTAATCCGCATCTTGTACACTCCAATCAATAAATCTTACTTCTTGTGCTAACAAAAATAATTAACATCATCATCATTATCATTCAAGCCACATATAGAATGAACTAAGAAATTTTTGGCGCCGCCGAATTCAAAATATAAGACATAGCAATCGAATTGTATCATTTCCATGTAATTTGATAGAGATGGACGAGTAATAGGACAAGCTATGGTTGCATCTCAAATTGCTATAAATATCTCCATAGCTCGTTTCCTCCTATGGTAACTAAATTATTCATATGTTGACAAACAAAACTAGCATCATCAGTGTCATTAGCTTTCACATCATGGCTACCACTAACATGTACACAAACATTTAATGAAGAAGAATCAATTACTTTGGAGAATGAATGCGACTATAATGTGATAAATATAATAAATAGTATTTTTTGATAGCTTAATTTTTTGAGTGAAATAGTCATATATCACTTAACATGATATTGAAGTTAGACGAATATTCTGGATTCAAATCTCATCATTCTACCCAGACAGATATTCTGGATTCAAATCTCATCATTCTACCCAATTCAAGTTGAATTACACTTGTTTGGCTTAAAATATGCCACAAATAACGAAAAGTTTTGAAATAATAAATAATATAATAAATTTTTTATTTAATAATTAAAATTTTTAAGTAAGATGATCGCACCTAACTTAATATATTGCAGAGGAGTAATTAATGGTTTTTTTTCCTTTAATGGGACAGGTGGGACCTAATTTGACATCAATGGGTCACCTATCCCTAAAATGACTAAATGGTGTAGCTAAAATAATTCGCCATAGCTTTTGGCAAATTATTAAAAAGAATTAAAATAAATTCGCCAAGAGAGAAGGCGAATTATAAAAAAATTTATAATTCTCCTTAAGAAGTGGCAAATTATAATTTTTTTTTAATTCACCATAAAAAGTGGAGAATTATAAAAAAAAAATTAATTTGTCATAAAAAGCGGCGAATTATAAATATATATATTTTTTAAGAATTTTCTAAATTCGCCTTGAGAAGTCGCCCTATTAATTTTATAATTGTAAGGTAATATTCTAATATTTTCCATGCACTTCTATGGAATAGGTTTCTCCAATAATTTTGGCCCATGCACCCTGTTAATTTTCCATGCACTTTTAAGATTTCGCCTTAAAAAGTGACGAATTATAAATATATATATATATATATATATATATATATTAAAATTCGCCAAAATGGAAGACGAATTCCTATCTTAAAAAAAATTTATTTTTGTAATATACAATTCACAAATTCTTAAGGCAAATTCTTAATTTTTTTTTTATATAATTCGTCACTTCTCAAGGAGAATTTTAAAAAATATATATATATTTTAATAATTCGCCACTTCTCATGGTGAAATCTTAAATTTTTTTTTAATTCAATAATTCTTAAGTCGAATTCTTAAAAAAAAAATTATAATTTACCACTTCTTAAGGCGAATTGTAATTTTTTTTTTAATTCGCCATCTCCCTTAGCGAATTTATTTAAAATTTTTTTAATAATTCGCTCAAAGGTATGACGAATTATTTTAGCTACACTATTTTGGTCATTTTTTTTAGGGACATATAGCCCATTGACGTCAAATTAGGTCCCACCTGTCCCATTAAAAAAAAAAAAGCTAATAATTCATACTATAAACCATTATTATATATAAGCAAAAATCAAATTGTTGCTCTCGTACCAAATTACACTTTGCCCCATGAGGTTTCTAAATATTACAAAATACCCCTGAGGTTTTGGAAATTATAATTTTTCCTTCAATTTTATTTGTTCATTACAATTTACCGTTAAAAATTTTGGGGTATAGTAAAAGTCAAATTGTCTGTCAAAATCACCCTTAAAATTCCAAAAGTACCACTTAACCAACATCCCATGGTCTAAAACATTCTAAGCAAAAATATTATACATACCAAAAAGAAACAACTAATATACCCTAGATTAAAATTTTAGTATATACACAAATATTTGTTTTCTGCTTGGGCAATTATATAATCAGCATCCATCCTATTTCGGCATGCAAGAATTATGGAAGGATGGACAATGGGGAGATAGAGTAATTTAAATTTTATTTTCTACATTTTTGTTACAATTTATTAAAAAAGTAAGCTATGTAATTGTGTGTACATAGATGTAATAAGGTTTCCTATAAAGATAATGATATTTATTCAATCTATTTGAAATTGTAAAATAAGCCAAGGGATCAATGGGTAAAATTGTCTTTTCCATGCAAGTCAAACTTGAAAGATGATTTGGAGGAAACTGTAATTTCAAATAACTCATGGGGTATTCGGAAATTTCCAAAAGTGTCAGGGGGGAAAAGTATAATTTACCCTAAATTTTTTCGCCCTCAACGTCAATTGCAGAGACAGATGAAGGGTGGAAACTAGCTGAGTCAGGTTGAGTAGTAAACTAATCGAGTACTACTTATTTTGTCTACTTGCTACTCGTACTCGTACTCGTACTTGTACCCGATTTGTGCTCGAGTACTTTATTATGCTCGAACTTGACTCAATAAAAAAATCTAATACTCAAAATTAACTCAGCTTGTACTCGATAATTTATTTTGTATATATATTTTTCTTACACCTAATTTTTTTTAATAATTTTTTTCATAGAGTAGCTCTATAAATATCTTTAATCAAGTATAAAATAAAAAAAAATCTATTTATTAAGGAAAAAATTGGTGCTTTAACATACTTCGACCTCCACCACTTAAATGGAGTTATGCTTGCATCCGACATAATTTCAGAGTGAAATTGAATATATTTTTTGAAACCCGGTGCTATCTTTTGGGGTTGAGTAATTGGAATTGAAAAGTGAGAAGGATAATTGAAAAGTCATACGTGATATTAGTAAGATGAATCGCAAGTGGCATTAAGAAATTGAAAAGTCATTAAGTGGAATTGAGAACTGAAAAGTCATGCATACATATAAATACTTATACTCACCTAATATTGTTATATGTGAAAATATTATACAAAATAAATAGAGGAATAGTGGTTAGGTATTCAGACTTCTATGTATTGTGCATGGGGTTCAAATCCCTAGATTAATATATTACATATATTTTTTCAATATACAAGATGTAACCGAGTTATTCACAAGCTAATGAGTCGAAAATCTAGCTACTTGAACTCGACTCGAAACTTGAATCAGGTATATAAAAATACTCGATCTTAACTTGTTTAGCAAATGATCCAAGTCTGGTCCGAATAATTATCGAGTCGAGCTCTAAAAATAAAAATAGAAGGGAAAGCCTCAAAGTCTGAAAATAAAACTTTATTTCTATCTAAATTGATCGAATTGCTACGAAGCAATAACATACGTATATTGTCACTAACCAATAAGTGCCTAAGTAGGTTTACCACACACAAACACACACACAAAAAGGGGGCAAATGCACCCTAACACTATCTAAAATTTCACTAAATTCCCAATCAATTATTTATTTACTAAAAAATGCAGTATTACATCACTCTTAAAAACATCAAAGTCTCTACTCTATCTTGTTTTGAACAACATACAAAGGAAATGAAAAACAAAAGTAACGAACTTAATAAAAAATAATAAATTGTTTTGGTGTTCTCTAAATCTATTTTAGAGATGTATTAAAAAATTAGGAATCAAAATTAATACAAGATTAGTGAGGTTGTTCTGGTTATGGATAAAAAAGCTTGGCAAAAAGAAGCTCATTCCAAGTATCTTGAAGGCCCGGTAAGCACCAATGAACACAATCTGCGTAACTCGTAGGGTTTGCGATCTGCTTGGGAGTTAAAGGACTCCATTGCTTCTTGTAGATGGATACGTGGGCATCTTTCCGGTAGCTTGAGAGTTGTGTTATGTTGAGAAGGGTAATCGGGACCTTTGATTTACTGAAAACTTCGTTAATTACCTGCGAGCCACACAACCAATTCATTTTCCAAATATGCTAGCGTTAGGTGATGGCGCCAATATCAACTTGTCACACCGTGCCTTGTATCGTTTTTAAAGTTTTTTTAGCACACGGACATCGTTTAAGTTCTTCCAAAATTTGAAGGATTCTAAAACCCCTTCCCGTTTTTATCTCAAATGAGCTTTTATACTAGCGAAAACACTTTTCTTGTTTTGTAAATAGCATGCTTAGTAAAATACAGTAAAACGTAAAAACCTTGTATGGTACGACCGTGTTTAATATGATTTTTTGTGAAAAAAACATTCCAAATATTTGGCATAATATATAATTTATGTTATAAAGTTCCTAAAATGTATTATTTTCTTCTTTAAATATATTTTTTTCCAGAAATTTATAACGTGGGGCTAAAACGTGAATTACTCCTTGTATTTAATTACGGATGTGCCGAAAATGCAAGTATTTTTCGTTAAGCTTCAAATCTATTCTGAAACAATATTTTTTTTCAATTATACGTGCATACATGTATTAAGCTGTAACATTCAAATATTTACTAACTATAGACCCTGAATTATGTATTTTACGAATGCTTGTATTATATCAACCCATTAAAATTATTCAACTTTTTGATTTATTTTGATTTATTTATTTATTATTGTTATTGTTATCATTATTTGTAGTGAGGCAATTTAATAATTGGTTTTCTTGATATTATGGGAAAATATATTTCAGGTACATGGGAGTGAAGATATTGAGAGAGAGACTGGGAGAATCAGCTGGTGTATAAAAAAAGACCAAATAGGATGGTAAAACAAGAAAGAGGAGTGTGTGTTTTTGTTTTTAGTTTTGTGTTTTTTGTGTGTGAGATAGTGAAAATGTATGTTTTAATTCATTAAGCAAGCAAGTTAATGTGCAGGGATAGGCATGCTTGCCCACTCTAGAATATTTCCTTTTTTTCTTTTCTTCATTCTGTCAAATTTCTGTGTACTTCTATTATTATTATTATTATTTTATGGAGTCCGTAGTTGAAATTTCTGCCTGATATTTGCCCTTTAAATCTTATTGACATCCTAACAATTAATTATGATAATTTTATTAGTATTAAATTTGATCTATCGATTGAAAGCATTAAATCCATTCATAAAAAATTGTTAGCCCGCGACTTTGTATTTAACCACTCGAGCAAAAATTTGAGTTCAATGAAATGCGTAGCTAGCGAAACATTCGTACTAAATAAAGTTCCAATACCACATGCTGAACAGTTCCGGAACCACGTACATTGTTAGAAGGTTAAGAGTTTGGACAACTTAATGTCATAAAAATTCAATATTGTTGCCGAAGAATTATAAAAAATATATTTTTAACAATTTGATGAAAATAAGTCAATTTAAAAAAAAAATTAGACAGAGTCAAATCTTCATCGTGGACTAACATTTCAAATGAGTTTATAAAGTAAAAACAACTTGATGTGAATGTATATTAAAGAGCTAAGAAATATCTAGAATCAAAGCACAGATTTGAAAATAGAACATTAATATAGAAATGTTTAAAATATATTTAAAAGTCTTAGGACCGGCTTAAAAAGGTATTGGAACCGACCAAGAGAATAATGAGCTTAGGACTGCATAGAAAATTTGGCTAGGGCACAAAATTGGGTGCAAATCCCTCTCAGTTCGACTGGTTTGACAGTAGGTCTAGCTAGGTAAGAGTATACGAAAAATTCGGGAAATACTCGATTCGAATTTTTCAAACCCTAATTTCCCAAAATAAATATAGAATTATTGAACCCGAATTATTCGAAAATAATATTGAATTATCTGAACCCGAATTAGCCGAACCGAACTAGAATTATATACATAAAAAGTATCTTTTTCCTTATATATATGTGTGTGTACATAAAAATATAAAACGATGTCGTTTAATTATTTGGGTATTTCAAGTAATTACCCGAACTACCTGAAACCAAATTTCAGGTAATTTGAGTCGAATACCTGAAATTCGAATCGGTTACTCGAATTTTTACTCTCCCCTGGGTCCAGCTAGATATTGGTAAAGTTGAGGTCCTACCAGAAAACATGCTATATCCGGACACTACAACATTTAGGTCCAGCCAGTCGGTACGTTATAAATATAATGCGTTCGAAGATTTGAAATCTGCAAAAAGGTGAAAAAAATCAAATCAAAATAATCATATATTCGAAATTTCAATATTACTTATATATATATATATATATATATATATATATATTTATATAAAAGAATCAATCATGAACCCTTCCAAAAGAATCAATCATCAACTCTTCCAAAAGTCATTCTCATCATCATCATCGCACAAAAGTTTGAACCAATTACCTTACATATCCATAGCCTTTGGTACTAGATAAAAACATCATCGAGTGATTCAATTGTTATTTTATTCAAGAATATTGTTGTTGGATTGAGAATTTTCATTTTCGTATTTACACTCAATTTTGTAAGGTTTCCACGTACCTTGTAAAATAATTGTGTACAAACTCCTAAGCCAGAACAGATTTAAGTAGCACCAGCAAGCCTACTCGTGTATGGTTTGAGTAGCAACTGCAAGTCTACATGTACGTGAATGGTTGAATAACACAGACAAGGGATTCGGTATAAATAATTGGATAACACCTACAAGCTATTCGATAATACAGTCCGATTAACACCAGTGAAGATGAATAGCCTTGTAACTTTGGTTGTTAAAATTATAAAGAAACTCAATGTGGGAGCCTTGGAAATTTGACATAGAGATTCACATTGATTTTTGGACAAAACACTATAAAAATCTTGTGCATCGTGTTCTTACTTTTACTTTTTATCTTCTGCATTTTATACTTTCTAACTAAATATAGTTGCATAAGTTTTCCAAAGAAAATCTATTGGAATTATTTTTAAATAAGTATTTTTATTGGAAAAACCAATTCGCTCTCTCCCCAGCTCTCTTGGTTTACTATTTGGGCTGACAACATTAAATCATTGCATGCTAGTAGCATGTTTGAATAAGATTGGATAAGTATAAATTAGTGGTAGTTAATTTCATCAATCTTAGAAAAATATTACTCCATATTTTATTTTGATGTGCTACCATTGCATTTTTTTTATAGGAAAAGATAGTTTTGCTTGAGTTCAGGATTGTCCACAATGTTGATTTCAGGTACCAAAGATGTTGGGTTGCATTGTGTGATATCCTAAAATTTAATATATAAGAAATATTGATTGAGACTTCGACAATGTCCATGAAACTCAAATTCCAGGACAAATTTTGGTAAAATCGACAATTCTTTGTTTCTAATATTTGATCGCCCAATTGGTAGGAAAGTTGCAAAATCTAAAAGAAGTAAGTCTATGGACATAGTTGTTGTTGCTAAAAGATTTTTAATAGTCCCAAGCCAACTCCAACAATTTTGTGATGATCAAATGCATAAATTCGAGAAGCAAAAACAATATGACAAATGAGCTTATGGCCTCCTTTTGAATCACACTTGTTGGAGAGAATATTCCAATCCAAGCAAGAGGCAAGAGAAAAGGCTAGAAAAAAGGCTAGAGATGATGAGGCCATGAAGATTGATACTTTGGAAATGATAAGTTCCGGTATTAGAAGTGGGGACAAGCAAATGTCCATGCCAGGATGAAAGAGGAGGTTGTGAGTAAGATAATTGAGGTTCAATTTGAAAGACTTTAATCGATGTCAAATCATCGAATTGTTGTGGTTTATTTTTTTTGTAAATATTTGGATGAGAAATCCCCTATTTTTTATACTATATAGGAAGTGAAATAATAAGAGTTATATATTTAGTTGGATGTTAAGATTTTTCTTGTTAATATTATCTGCACAACAATTGTACTAAAATACATGAAACTAAGAAAAATACTAAAATTTATATATGTCCTTTGCAACTATTTGAAGTTGTTTTATGCATTAGATGTCATCTCCCAAATCTCATAAAACCCGGGAAGCGCGACAAGTTGGTATCAGAGTTTAATCGGGTTAGAAAAACCTTGGTGGCTTGAGAGTAGGAAGGGCCGAGAGTGTAGGCATGATTGTTTGCTTATAATTGCTTTGTTAGAAATTAAGATGTGTGTTGTAGTATCACATGATTAATGGTTGCTAGTGCGTGCATTGTAGTTGCAA
>MKEJ01056951.1:0-26430 GCA_001753735.1 Embelia ribes
TATCGCCGATATTGACAACCATATTTGTAATACTATTTATTTTCATTTAACCGTAAAAATACAAACTCACACTTTTATTTGTTAAATAAATTTGTCCTTCACCTTTCACTTGCACGGTGTGGTGGTTTATATTGGACGCATTACAAAATTGTTTATGACTTCATTCTTTATTTCAAGCAACTAATTGAGATAGCATTTAAAGAAAAAAATTCAGAAATTTCTGTGCTTTCGATTTATTTCTTTCTTTTTGACCCACTCATTTCAAAAAATTACTGGGATGATACAAAATTCCAACTAGCTTGATTATATTCTTTTGGGGCTGAGCATCGCTGAGCTTTTGACTATTCCCTATACTTTTGTCCACTTTTTTTTTTTTTTGTTATTATGTTTTCCCTTCGTATGAGAACTATTATTTTCTTTTTATCCAAGTGGTTATTCTTGTGGGAAGTTTTTTCCCTCTAATTTTTCGTTTCTCTTCCGCACAATCTTCCGAGTTATTTGTGCCCATGTTTTTCATATAAATTTAAATATTATATTAGTGTTTGATTCTTTACCAGAAATTGATTATGGCAAATGTTTTTATTTATTTAATAGTCATGGTTTTCTGTCATATTTTTAACGTAGCAGATAACAAGTCAAGTTTCTTGAGAGCAAAAGGTGAAATTCCTCAACTTGGGGACCCCAACACCTAGGTAAGTCGCGGTGACCCAGCGGCCTCCTAGATAAGAGACCCAGTGTCTGATACCCAGAAAGACCCACTCTCATAATAAGATGAAAATGCCACCCTGCAAGTCAGATTTCTTTATTGTGCATAGTGTAAAAGTTGCTTTTTCCATAATTCACTATTCCTATTAATTGCTTCAATCCTCGTATTTAAGCCATACGAAGTTTAGAGCTCTACGCCTGCTTTCTATCTCTATATTTATAGATCTTAGAATGTAGAAGCCAATAATGGCGGAAGGAATCGTGTGGAACTAGTTATTTTATCATTGACCATTACTAAGCATAGTTGGGTACGTAGATAAATATTGTAAAAATAATAAGGAATAAGCTTTTCATTAAACTAATAAGACGGAGAAGACAGTTTATATACAATACTCTCATGGACTAAAATAATAAATAAATATAACTGTGACAGCCTCCACAATATATGACATATAATACAAAACTCAATACTCTCCACCAACTTGAAGTATATAGATCCGTAATGCCTAACTTGCACAAAAGGTACTGATAAAGATCTCGGCCTAAAGGCTTAGTGAAGATGTCCGCCAATTGTGAGTGCGCGGGAGTGTAAGTAGGGAAAATAAGACCAGCACGCAGTTTGTTACGTAGGAGGTGACAGTTAATCTCAATGTGTTTAGTCCGCTTGTGAAAAACAAGATTCCGTGCGGTGTGGATAGCATATTGGTTATCATAAAAAAGCCAAATAGGTCAAAAAAAAGAAACACCCAAATCACGAAGTAGAGCTTACAACCAAACAAGCTTGCAAGTCGTAGTAGCCATGATACGATACTCAACCTCTGCGTTAGAACGAGAAACATCATCCTATTTCTTAGAGCACCAAGAAATTGAACTAGTATCCAAAGTAATAAAGAAACTTGTAGTAGAGTAACGTGTAGTAGGGCAGCTAGCCCAAGCTAAACCAGTGTAAGCAACAAGTCGAAGGTTACAAGTCGATGGGAAGAAAAGACTATGTCCTGGAGTATTGTTAATGGGTTGCAAAACTCGATAAACAGCCTATAGGTGGACATCACTAGGGTGTTGTATGAACTAACTGAGATAGTTGACAACAAAAAAAATGTCGTGTCAAATGATCGTCAAATAAATAAGACGGCCGATAAGGTAATAATAAACACCCGAATCGGATAAAAGAATGTCATCAACGAGACGTAATCATAAGTTCTGCTCCATCGGAAAAGCAAAAGGCCTCATTCCAAAGCATCCAGAATCAGTGAGAATATCATGGGCATATTTCCATTGAGAAAGGAAAATGCCATCCGAAGTGCGCGCAACCTCCTAACTCATAAAATACTTCAGTTTCCCCAAGTCCTTTATGCAAAAGTGATATGCCAAAATTTGTTTAATAGCCATAATATTGTTCGGATCATTGCCCGTAACAATAATATCATCAACATAAACAAGGATATCAGTAAATGAAAAACCAACAACTCGAGTAAAAAGAGAATGATCAGATTGAGACTAGTGGTAACCTGGTAAAAGCAATATAGAGGAAAGATTTGAATACCAATTCCAAGAAGCTTGCTTAAGACCGTAAAGAAATTTGTATAAACGACAAACACGTATATCCCTCTAAACCGAATAACCTGGTAGTAAATTTTAAAAAGGAAAACACTCATTCTCCAAGGTTTCTAGAGGATTCGGGGCTTGCTTCGGGCTGCTACTTCACCCATTGACTACTTATGCATCTGTTGCTTCTTTTTCCCTATATGTTGGTTGATAAACAATAAGCAGACGAAATTAGTTGACGAACAATATTCATTACGTTAATTAAAGTATAAAAAAGATACAATGTATGTCTTAGAGTTCTATACTACTTATAACATATACTTAAACGACTCATATCCCGGGTATAATATTATGTTAAGAAACACTTTGCGCCACTCAGGAATACGTAACCCGAGACTTTATGCATAAATATTTACAAATGGGTATCCTTCCACACCCCGAGTCCTGCAAGAGACTCGTGCAGTACTAAAATGATGGTCTGTCCCTCGATACACTAATTTTAGTTTTCAGAAAATGGCTTGCCATACCCGAAGTTTGTTTTCATAAAAATGCCATATTCATCTAAAAAATTCCTCATACTTCAAAATCGCAAACTCACATTTCCCAACAAATATTACCGACACATGTATATACTAATACACTGCATATCTTATATTTATGCCAACTTATTAACGACAACATATTTAATCGCATACAAATGTTTATTCGCAACCAAGGCACCTAAATTAGCACGCTAAAATACATTCATATGCCATACAAGCCTGCACGTCAACATACAATAACACACACATAATATATATTAATTATCGTAGGGTCTATTGCCAGTAACTAACTCGTACCTATTAATTTTAACGAGATTTCGCAAACTCTAAATTTGATTTCTCTCTATACTTGACATAGGTCCAGCAAGTTTTCGCCTAATTTCATGTCTTTGAGCCTCGATATAGGGCCAAAACTGAAAAATAATACATGTAGTTCAATTTTAACTTTGTCCGATCAAATCAATCGACTAATAGAATACATCAGTCGATTGTTTTGCTCTATATCCGATAAAATGATTTATTTTACTTATTAAACTGGTTTCAAATCTTATAATCTTTCTCATAAAACTTTTCAAAAATACTTTTTGGCCATATGCATAACCTAATGGCCATAATAAAAGCATAATTTCTTCAAAACATCATTTCTCTTTTACATATTTGTCACAAAAATACCGAATTTGAGCTCATTTGTGTATTAACAACTTTATTAACTTTGAATTTTAACCGAAACTCAAAGGGTCCCCATTTTGTTGTGGTGTATCATTACAAGTAGATTCATATAGCATCCCGTAATCATTAAAAAAAATTTGCATTTCATTTCGAAATCCGGGACTATTATTAGTGCGTATGTGACAAATGACAGTATTATATTGAGTGCTTGCCATATAATTTTTTTTTTAATATAAGAAAGAGTATCAGATTTATGGTGAATTAAAAAAATCCAAGTAAGGCATGAGTATGCATCCACAATAGTCAAAAAATAATGCGAGCCATCAGAAAAACATAAAGAATATCCACCCCAAATGTCTACATAAATACAATTAAAAATAATAATAATCATAATTGGTAAACGAGAAAAACTAAGTCTAGTGTGTTTTACTTCTTACAAGCAACACAAAGAAAAGGGGCAATATTATTATAAGATAAAATAATAAACTGGGATAAACTAAATTTGGATGGATGACCAAGTCTTGAATGCCATAGCTCAAAAGAGAGGTTTGAAGGGTAATGGCATTCTAGGTAGGCTTAAGGATATACAAGCCATTACGACGCTCACCCAATCCAATCTAACCCTGGGTCTCAATATCTTGAAAAATACAAGACGTAAAAGAAAAAATAACAGTTAAATTCAAGTTTGTAGTAAGTTGACTAACAGAAAGTAAGTTATACTTGAAATTAGGCTTGAAAAGAACATTTTTTTAAGTTAAAAAAGGGAGAAAGAGTAACACAGCTTGTGGCTCTAATGGGAATATGAGTGCTTATTGCGACATTCACATATTTGGGAGTCCTCGTCCCAAAGTAAGCATCCGTGGTAATGAGTGAGTATAAGACCCAGTAAACTAAAAGGACTAAAAGAATAATAAAACAAAGTGGAACTGAAAGAGAATAAACTCTTCCAATTCCAAGTTCTCCCATTTCATTCTTACCTTCTCGTTTTATAAACAGAGAGATGGGAGGAGAAAAGGGGAGAAGAGGAGTTATCACAAAATGCAACGATTCGCGGAGGAGAACAAGTCCAAATGACAATCTCGAGGCTGATTTGGACTCATCTTCTCATCCTCGTCATTGTGAGGTATCGAGGATTTGTCGGTGAAAGCTCGTGGTCTATGTATAAGGCTTTCTCTAATTTGCTCCGAACAAACTAATTGTCGTCAAATAAGGTACGTGGCGGAGTACCAATCCAATTTATAAAGTTTTCTTGTGTTACATGTTCAATCATGTTTAGGATTGGATAGTAGTTGCTTTAGGAGATTTTGGTTATGTTTGGAAGTCGTACAGTTGAATTTTGGATGTATTTCATTGAGTTTTTACATGGATGGAACGAAGGGGGAGCCGGTCAAGATGGGACGAACCCTGGTCTGAATGAGCTAGGCCCTAGTTAGGACAGACCCCTCCGGTTTGGGCAGTTTGGTTGAATTTTGTTATGTTTTGAACAACAGTTTGGTGTCTTGGATATAACTCCTAAATCGTAACTCTGATTAAGACCTATAATATAACGTTAGAAAGGTATTTAAAATTTCCACAACTTTTGTGTTTTGACAAAAAACCAATTAAAGGGGTAATAAGGTGAAAAATCTATTTTTCTGCACCAGTTTGGATAAACCTTATTGTTTTGTCTAGTTTTGAATGAATTTTGATGACGAATAAACTCGAAACATATAATAAACTTGCTAGATGAATTTTATGGCATGTTATAGACGAATTTGTATTGAATTGTGATAATTAATAAAGGAAAATATGTGTCGGGATAAACCATGAAAATGTGGAAAGGATTGGATGTTTTTCCAACTATGGTATGGAAGTATGTTTATTCCATAACCAATCTTTGGGCGTTATACTATCGCATGGGAATACGTTTCCATGGCCATCATGCGGTACAAAGCCATTCGGGAGTATGTGTAGGTTCCAATGACTTCGTAATGTCAGTCGTGTCGTACTATGTCATTGGCTTCGGAAGACGTACCTTCTAATGTGCGCTAATTCCTTAGGAACCAAAGGCAAGTGCAAGATAACGCGGTCTACAGCAACCGAGTTGTCGAGACGTGTCGGGAGTACATTTATTCTGAGAGGACATGCCGTGTCGAACATTATACTATGGCATGGGAGTACGTTTGTTCCGTGGCTATCATTCAATACAAAGTCATTTGGGAGTACGACTTCGCTTTTACCGATTCCAAGTTGATAACTCAGGAAGTCTTTACACGTAAAATCTCGGGAGTACGTTTATTTTGAAAGGACATGTCATAACGTGTCGGGCATATTGTTGAATGATTTACCTTTATTTGTCTTCATTACATTCTTTGTCGTACAGTATCGTGCCAATCATATTGTCTACTAAGTTTTACTTCATACTTATATGAATTTGTTGTAGTTGTTGTTCTATTTGGAATTGAATTGTCTTTCTGGCTTATGCCCACTTGGTTAGTTTTAACTGCTATTATTTTTGTATGAAAACGCCAACCAGAAACAAGTATTGAAGCACACTTGGAATCAACATACTTCCACTTCTTTTAGCACTTGTAGGCCTATAGGCAAGATAATATAATTTTCCAATTGTTTTGAGCTAAAACTCTAAAGCCATAAAATATGATAATAGGATTGGTTGGATGTGTCTTGTATTTCCGTACACTTGGAGCAGTTTTTGTGAATAAAACATAACTGTTAGTTGTTTGATCCTCATCATGTATATGGATGGACGATAGTGGCACGATCGGGGTTGTTTGGAATTCCGGAGCGTTAAGGTACGTGGAGGAGTCGGGAGTGAACAGTGGTCGCCAGTGAACAGTTGCGAATCTGGTTGATCGCGAGTAAACAGTGACGAATCTGGTTGATTAACAGGGTTATGGTTAACAAATCTGGTAGGGTTGACAAATCGGGTAGTTGCTGGCAGAGATTGCGACTGGTCGCGGCTGACGCTGGCGGGCAAAGGGGTGAATCTAGTCGCGGCAACCCTGGGGGTGTGGCGTTGGCAGCGAACCGAGGTGAGATGGGCGATGAAATGGGTGCAAGAGAGGCTACCGCCGGCAGCAGTAAGGGCAGTAGGGGACGACACTAATTGATTAATAGGATTACGTTTTCTGTATTTGGTTAGGATCTGAGGGAATAAATTTTTGATTAAATTAATAACGTAATACTCTCATGGACTAAATAAATATAATTGTGACAATTTCATATATTATGACACATATAACTCAATACATATAATGCGTGCTATTGTTTCCATTTTTTGAGTTTCATTGGTATATTTCGTAATTAATTTTTTCTTTTAATATACAAGATCAATTCGTTCACAGAAAAAATAAAAAAATAAAAAAAGTTATGAATCATGTATAGAAGAAGCAATAAAAAAGCACAGTATCTTCTAAATTCATATCACAAGCAATATATATGAATTCATATCGTTCGTTTTATTAATATTTGGTTACATTTTTAATAACTAATGTGCAACATGTGTATTACACGTGCATTATTATTAAATATAAATTATAAAACATGGATTACATCTCACCAAATAACAATTTACTCTTGAAAAATATCAAAAGAAAGTAAGAAAAGAAATGATGAGATTATGCACACCTAACAAAATAATTTATGTTCATGAATAATACCAAAATAAGTCTATTCACGAAATTATTTACCAAATTTTTTTTTTAACTACTTAATAGAATCTGATTTTTTTTGAAATTGTTGACACCTTGTTACTAACACTCGTTTAGATGTGATTTTCATGTTGTACTAACTATTCAAATTCTAATATATATAGAAAAAAAAATGATTTCAAATGGAGACAACAATAACTTGGCATTGGTATTAGCGAGTTCATCTTGAGCTTGCTATTTGCCTTTCTAAAGCCTGGGATTTCGACGTCAAATGGGAGAACACTTTAAATTTATTCTTAAAATTTATAAATGTTTTCAGAAAAAAGAAAAGAAAAAGAGAGTGGTTTAACTGAAATGCTGATTCTACTTAAATTTGTCAAATTAAGTGGAAAGTTATTTTTCACATTTTAATTTCTATTTCTTCTGTTTTGGGCATTACAACTTAATTTAATGATGAAAACGCCATTTCAAATGTCAACTTTTCCAATGAAGACGCCATTTAAAACAATTTTAAAACATGACATATTTGATTAACTAATTTGAAAACAAACCCATACTGATAAACTGTTTTAAAAATAGACTACTTAGTTTGATTTTTTTTTTTTTCTGCATTCATGCAAAGATTTAGGGCATGTATATGCACACACTCAAAATCTCATATTTTACTCATAAATGTGGGGAACAACAATGGAGAACAAATAAAAGAACACGAAAGACGAAAAGATGAACATCACAAGATTTCCAAAAAAAAGGAAAAAATCAAAGAAACAAAAGTACAAAACAAAATTTGGGAAATAATCCGATGGATCCCAAGCCAAGCCAAGCACGCCTCATAGTTCAATCTCCGTTGTCGGTCATAAAATCGATCCGGCAAACATAGCAACTCCAGTGAAAACCATCATTCCACAACCCGTAAAGAGTCTACCCGCACCAGAAGAGTCATTGGAACTGGGTCCCGCATCAGCCTCCAACACCTTCTTCTTCTTCTTTTTGCCCCCTGCCTCGGGAGCTGGTGCTGCCGCAGGAGGTGGAGTCCCGAAAAGACTATACGGCAGCAACACCTTATCCACCTGATAAACCGCCAGCTGGCCATCCGTATATATCGTATTATCCACAGTCGTATTCACGATGCCAGTGGTCAAATTCACCTGGTTGCCGGATGTAGTAACATTGAGTGGGAACTTGTACGCTGTTGCGTCCCCGGCCTGTGTCCTCACTGGGTTGCTAACCGTCTGGAACTGTGAGATCGAGTAGAAAGAAGGGAGCACGTGAAACTGGATGAGCTCATTCTTTTGTTCATCATTGAGGGAGTTAAGCGTTCCCGTCTGGAGGGATGAGAAGGCATTGTCAGCAGGGGCAAAGACGGTGAGCCCATTGTTAGAGTTGTTTAGCTGGCCGTTTATTTGGTTGCCGACGCTGGTGGAACCGAGGAGGCGGAGGAAGATTGTGAACTGCCCAGATTTTTCAAGGATTTTTGTCACGTTGGGCGGCCCAGAGGGGACCGGAGCGGATGCGGGTTGGGCATCGGTGGTGATGGGTAGGGAAAGGAAGAGGATGAGAAGTGAGAAGGAGACAAAGGCTAGATGGTTCATCATGGTTGTGGGTGGCTTTGGTGTTGTGTGAAAGAATGTGAGAAGTGTTGGGTTTTATGGAGAGAAGAGTTGGTGAAATAGAGCCGTTTTCTCGATTAGAAAGTCTCTATACAGATTGGTTGATTAGCAATTTTTAATTAGTAAAAGTTAGTTACTAAGGGCATACACCATTTCGTTAAGTGTAAGAATCAAGAGGGGTACCAATCCTCATTCAGAGGAGACTCATGTCGGATCTCGCTACTGTTGGATCAGATTTCAAGTTAGATCTGGCAGTTATGATTTAGAATACCCTTTAAAACCAAGTCAGTCATATATAACTTAAATCTGATTTAGCAACCGAAAATTTTGAGGGGCTCCATTTAGATGAGAATTGAAATGTAAGTTTTTGTAACTTTACAACAATCTTATTTTTATTGTTTTAGTTTCAGTAGCTACCAATATTTCCCTTGATTCTTATTCAGAGATCACTTCGGAGATACTGCTCTGCACGAGCAAAATGCACAAATTCTAGAAGATTGGTTTATGTTTCGATAGGCATCGATGTAAATATTCGTCCCCACAAGCAGTGTCACTGAGAAGGCAAAATTTACCAGGGAAATGAAACAAAATGTTAGTTCTAGCACCATCAAAATATTAAATCCACACTAAATCGAGAACTGAAGTGAATTATTGAAAATTTGCATGCACACACCACAAAATTATCCAAATAAACCAAAATTAGTCCATTTGCTACTTGAGGGGCCAAAGAAAAACAATGCAAATCGGTAAATCTATTATTGTAAAATTAGCTAAAATATTTTTCTTAGAGACTATTCCAACTGATGGTTTGCTTAGGAAGGCAGGAAATAGGAAATAAGGTCTAAAGTGGGGTTGTATCACTGTCAGCTATAATTATTTTGCATCTACGTACTTGCCACAAACTTAAGCAATAATCTGCAAAAAAATAGTACCAAAAATAATGATAAAGGAAAATGGTTCATGTTGGTCACGGACCAATCATTTACTGATATTAATTATAAAAATACCTACTGATTAGGTCCTTTGTTATGATTTGTGTTTTTAAGAAAAATATCAACGCAGGACAGGACGTAATAAGTAGGTATTTGAACAATTCCTCTCGATGTTTTATGTATATCTATCCACTTTGCTAAATGGGTTCATACTAAGATTTTTTTATTTTTTATTTATTATTATTATTATTTTTTTTTATGGGTGGGGCTGATGTCAACTTTTTCCAGTGGTCCTACAATTATGAGAAAGGTTGAGAGATGAAACATCATACCTTTGATATGATTTTGGTGGATGGTGCCAACCATATTATGTTTTTTGTAACTGGTAAGTTGTACTGTCAAGATAGGTTGAAATCCCTTTCAAATGCAAGCGCTAGTGCAGCTAACATCATAAAAAAATTACCACAACTTTATGTGAATAATTTAATGGCTGAGATCAGAAAATTTCTCAGTCTCGATTCCAATTTGAACCTAAAATGTTAACCTTTGGCTGCTTCGAAGCGTTTTCAGACACAAACCAGGCATCCTAGTTCTATGACATCGGCAGGGGAATTTTTTTTCCTGAGTGATTACTCAGTAGAGATAATAGCAAAGTAAAGTTCGTAAAATAATTTTTATTCCTGTACTTTAGTCTGGGCTGATGATCTCACAAAATGGAGTGCTGGTAACGAGCGGCACGAGTAAACCCAAATCTTTCAGATTTTTGTTGCCCAAATTTTATGTGAAAAATTTGTTTACCTCAGCCTCTTGGAAAACAAAAAAGCACTTTCATCGAAAAATATTGATCCTCAAAACTGCTGTTCATGGCCAATTTACTCTCAAATATTTGAAGTCCAGGTACGCCTACAAGTGGCAAATCAGAAGGGTAATTTCTGCTGGGTATAATAAATATATAAAAACAACATTGATCAAGTTCAGCAAGCCAATAGTACCCCCAAAAAAAAAAAAGTTTCACCATTAACCGGAAAAGAACATGCATAATTTGTTCTCAGCAACACCCTAAGAGACCAATAAATCACAGCAAATTCAAGAGCAACTGAAAATGAAGAGTTCAAATGGAAAAAAGATACAAAACTATCCTAGCTAAATAAAATTAGAGAAAAAGTATTATCCACGGTGTAAAATTAGATCATGATACATTTGCATTAAACATGTGGACTCCACTTGTACTTGGGTGATAATTATTTGGTAGAGTTCGTATGCTTAATGCACAAGTGTCATGATCTAAACCTCTATAACAACTATTACACCGTCCTCGTAAAAGTAATGTATACCTAAAACTTTAAACTATCCAACACAGAGCACTCTACCTTAGCAGTTTGAACTCGTGGTTACAAAATTTTCAGTCAATGACTAGTTCATGAAATAGAAAAAAAGTGATAATATTTTTGAAATTACTAAACATGAGGTCTAATTATTTCTCCAGTGCTTTGCACTGCTCTTTGCAAGGGTAATATGTCAGTTGTTTGGCAAAACCAAACCTTGTTCTACAATTTTGGTTCAAAAGTACTTCCAACTGAGGAATCTTCTAAAATAAAGTTCAAAATAAATAAACCCGGTGATCTCTCAGAAGATTGAACTACTTTTGAAAGCCATTTGAGTTTATTGTTAAGATAGTACAATATTTATGGTACAATTTCTGTGTTTTTGAAATTTCTAAATGAAACTTGAGTTTATTTTTTGTCTAAAAGAAACTCTTGATCCATAAGCTAAGAAAAACCAAATTCTCTACAAAATCCATAAATTTTGTACTATCTTCCTTTGCACGAATAAAAACATAGATGTACAATGCTAACAATGTTTTATATTATGAATGCATAAGGTTGTAGACAAAAAATCAACTCAAGTTTCAAATCTGGAGTCTCGTTTGGAGACAAAGTTTTGCCTTGACATATTCAGACTCTTGGTCCATTCGATGAGGTTACATCATCCACCTCCTTTCGATGAGGTTGCATTATCCACCTATCGTCTTCTACACTATTCTGACTCGGATGCGAACTTGACTCAATAGATTGAGCGTTAAAGAAATTCATAATTAAACTTGAAACTAAATAATTGTAAACTATGAATGAAGGATATAGCCGTTTAGCAAAACCGTGTTCTAATTCTCCAAAATTGCTCACTTTCTCAAAGGGCATGCACATTTCTTACAAATAAAATCAAGCAATTCCTAGCAAATCATGATATATTTGCAAAGACAGATCGCAATATACAACTTTCAAATGATTTTTTTCTCTTTTTTTTACGGAAACAACTTACAGATGATGCCATGTTCCACAAAAACTAATCAGAACATGCTACGGTCAATTATTTATTTGATTATTAAAAATAAAAATAAAAGTTTAAATGAGATTCAGTTATATATACTGCATGTTCAAACCAGAAGGTACAGGAATTCAAATGCCTGCTTGAAGAAAAGGATGTGTGATTCCAATGGACTCAACACCGAATTCAGCACTTGCTGAATATTGGCTCAGGCAGAAACTAGACAAACAAAAAAGTTAAATACAACATCAATACGTATCCTCCAAAGCTTCAAAAATCAAGTACATTAATTTGATGTAAACAAAAATGTCGTCTGTAAACTACTTTGATAATGTCATGTATTAAAAATTTCGGATTGAGCAAAAGATGGTTTCTTGTCTGAATTAAAAGATGTCATATTCAAGTGGAATAAGTAGCAAAAATTATCATAGGCATTAGTCTATAGTTCGATACAAATGATATCAAGTTCATAACACTATTGATGTGAACAACTTATGACAAAAAATCACACTTAAATTTCACAGAAGAAAACAACCACAAGATCTTCAAAATGTTATCCATCTTATTAATCCAAATATATGATATAGCATTTTAAATCACAACCAAAACATATGCAATGGATTCCTGCAAGTAAGTCAAAGCAGTCAAATTTCTCATCCATTTTCTAAAGATATATCGAGTAAATCGGTAGATTCATTCCTTTAATTTGTCTTGAAAACTGTCTACATCGACCTAAATCCAAATATTAATAATGACTTAGTACTCCTACATCAGGACGACTTAAGGAAATACAAGAACAATTAAAAAATAATAAGAAAATAATAAATTTTAATACTCTTCTCCAAACTCTAAATCTTTATTTATAAACTACACTGATAAAAAACAATTAAAGAGGTCCTATATATAAGCCTTAGGAAAATAACCTAATGGGCTTGGCCCAAACCAAATAGAAAACATTAAAACATAGTAAAGGAAATAACTAATTAAGCAACTAAATAATAAACTAAACAAGGAAATTGAATCTTTTGTTATTGTATCATTCTCCCCAGTTGCAAAAGTTTGACCCTGAACTTTAATTGTAGGTAGACAACTAATGATGGTAACGACATTCTGCAACTCATTCATCCTCATCAGTCGTCTCGGGTTCAGGGATTAACAACTTGGTCGACATCGATGTTCCTGCTAAATAGATATTCCGACAACCTTTCCTTTCTGCTTCCTTTCCAGCATAACACACTCCTTTGCAGCTTCTCGATATGGGTAATATCTAGCAATATGACATGTGCCCACAAACATAACATGATTCGTCCTTCCATCTAGATGAGCTAACTGGTCCTTTCGGTGCCTCTCTGAAAGGGAATTTCTTGTGACTAACTTCAGGTACTTTCTTTTCAATCCCTCCCATTAAATATTTTACCTTTTGTTAAGTACCCCTTGCATTTAAGCTAAATCTATCGAGGCAAAATCATTGCTCAAAAGTTCATATCAAATGTCATCTTAAAGCCCATTAATGTAACGCACAATCCTTTGCTGCTCGGACTCCTCAACATGACTTCGAAGGGACAGTTTGTGAAACTCGCGAATATACTCATCAACATTCTTATCTTTGTTGCTTAAAAGTTTGAAGTTTGTAGAGCATATCACGTTGGAAATTCAAAAGGATGAATTTAACAGATATTGCATCCTTCATATCCCTCCAGACACTAATTGGTTTGAGACTTCTAAAAGAATGTTATTGGACGAAATCTGCCCATTAAATAATAGCATAACCACAGAGTTTTATTGCCATGAGAGGAACGGGACAATCGTTCGGCACTCCCTTAAAAGAAAATACATATTCTACCAAGTTAAGCCATTCAATAAATGACTTAGATTCAGATTCACCAGTAAATTTGGGAATATCAACCTTGATTCCATAATCACCATCTTGTTGGTGAACCTGAGTAGTAGGTGATAAGTTTATGTTGGACATGAGAAAAAGCGATAGTTTGATTAACGGCAATAGGAGCAGTGATTGTTGTGAATTCAAAAGTGGAAATTCCAAAAAAAAAAATAAAAAATATGAGCAATGATTGCAGTTATTATCGACGCAATAGATGTTGAAGATGACGCAGTGGCAAGAGTCTTCAGAATTGTCATAATCTCATCAAACTTGGATTGCATATTGGTCTGCATCTTACTTATAGTAGACTGTAGATTTTTACATCAAACCTCACTTGGGCAACCTCATGATTAGTAGCCTCGTGATCTTTTTTCAAATTTGAAATTTGAGCCAAAATTTCGTTATTTGCAACCAACTTTTTTTGATTGATTTATTTATTTATTATTATATTTTTTTTTGCAAGAAATCACTACAAATAAAAATTGATGCTTTAAAAGTGACGAAACGGAATCCCGTAGCATTAGACAAGAATAGTTGCACTTGAATTATTAGACCACAAAATCGTTGGATGATTATGTACTTTTGTCAAAATACAGGGACCAATCCTATACATACTCAATATCTTATGTTTTCTTCAATCTCGCCAAAATTAATTATGTAGATACATGTCTTCTTAAGCTCACGAATGATCATTTTCTCTCTGTCGGTGACGAGTCTGTTGTTTGTCATCATTGGGATCGTCGTTGTTGCTCATCGTCGCTGTTCATCATTGTTACTATTTTGATACCAGGGTTAGGCTCGATTGGATGTAGACTGGGTTTAATTAGGCTTGTAGCGCGATTGTGGAATCGATTGGTATTGGGTTAGGTTCAATTAGGGTTGTGGCATGATTGTGGGTTCGATTAGGGCTTAGGGGTTAGAATGGGTTTCAATTTGCTATTTAGGATTTTGAATGGGTAATTAGGGTTTTGATTTGGTTAATTAGGGTGCAATTTGGGATTTTCAGTGGCAATTGGTGGTGATGAGTAGGGTTTCAAGTGGCGGCGAAAGAGGCTCTGTGTAAAATAATAAATTCGTGGATCGGGATATGCTCTGATACCAAATTGATATAGGATGGCTTAGAGGAAACACAAAAAACAATGAAAAATAATAAGAAAACAAGAAATTTCAATACTCTTCTCCAAACTTTCAATATATATTCATAAATCATACTAATAGAAAATAATTAAAGATGTCTTATTTATAGGCCTTAGGAAAATAACCTAATAGGCTTTGGCCCAAACCAACTAGGAAACATTTAAAACATCGTAAAGGAAATAACTAATTTAGCAACTAAATAATTAAAATAACTAAACTAAATAATAAACCAAACTAAAGTTCTTATAGTGCTGCATCAGGTAGGCCATTCTCATTTCATAACCTTACTCTCACCTTTTTAACTAGACCGCAGTGTACTACAGATTTTCAGCAATTAAGAACAACAGTCCAAACAAATTACAACAGAACTCGCAGGAAAGTAAGGAGAAACATTCACCTATAACAGGACACATGCATATTTTTAATACTTATTTTCTCCCCTCATCATTTT
Source organism: Embelia ribes (assembly GCA_001753735.1). NCBI lineage: Eukaryota > Viridiplantae > Streptophyta > Magnoliopsida > Ericales > Primulaceae > Embelia > Embelia ribes. The sequence goes on from MKEJ01056951.1 coordinate 15,449, forward strand.
CAAAGTTATTATGTTCTTCACATTTTAACTCTCTCCTCACCTTCATTCCCTTTGAACATTTCAACCAAAAACCACACCAGCTGGTCTCCCCCTGTCACAATACCACTTTATCGTCCTCCTCTCTTCTGTTTTCTGTAATTGCTCCTCATGTTTTTTTCATACAGACCCCTATTCTCAGTCAACCAATGACAACGAGAACAATCCGTTGACGGATATATGGATCGAAGTCCAAATACAATCCATAAAAATGTTGATAGTTGATCCCACATTTGGGAATTTCTTAGATCTAAGGTATTGAAATTTCTCATTATGATATCTCACTGAAGGTGATGTGCTTGAACATAGCTTTGCTTTTATGCTTTCGGTATGGCAGAAGAATGATCGTTCAATCCATACATTGTGCCATACAAATTTGCATAAAACTTCTCAAACATTTATGTTTGTGGAGGGTTTCCAAAAATCATGACCTTCATGGATGCAGCTAATTGAAGTAATGAATAGTCAAGTTCCAACAATAATGGAATTGCCAAAGCTCTATTCACTTAAATTAGCAAAGAAAAGTTGGAAATTCTTTTGCATGCAGAGGGGTAAGATAAAGCAAAAATGTTGGAAAAACAATCAAGCACCCATTAAATATAAGCATTGCATTTTTTCCTATTTCAAGTCTGAAAGAGAGAAAACAATAAGCTGGGAAGCATCATGCTGAAAAAGAAATACCAAAAGCATATGAAGAATCCAAAGACAATTGAAGAGTAAAACTTGCTTAGTTGTATATATGTATACCTGAAGATCTCGCATTGGGTTCCAGTCATGCTCCATAAAAATGAGCGTATCAGCCGATGTTAGGTTCAGGCCCAGCCCTCCAACTGCAAAAACCATATTATTCAAATCTACAGTCAATTGTAATTTCTAACCAGACTCCAGATGCATAAACAAAAAAGCCACACGAACCATGGGTAGTGAGTAGTAAAGCATCAATTGTAGGGTCTGAATTAAAAGCCTTGACAATTTCAAAACGCTTGCTTTGCTCAACTGATCCATCAAGTCGCAAATATGTGACACTAATTCAAAGCAAGCAAACCTCGTCAGAACAATGAAACAAGTAAACAATATAAAATCCTGTTTACGTTCAAAGATTGCTCTGAACCTCATTCAACAATGAAACATGCAAACAAAAGAAAATCCAATCTATGCAACAACAAGAAATTAGAATTGGTTCAAGCCAATGAATGATGCCATTTGTAAGCTTTGTGGATATCAATGAGTATACCTAAAAAGTATAGGACAATAAACAAATTCCTCGAAAATTTTGGTTAAAAAACTTCAAAAAGAGCAGGGAGAAAATGCTCAAAAACAATAACTTATCAACAGTTTTGGATACAACCTAGCCAGAGCTAAAACCATTATTGCTAACGATTAGTTACTCCACATGTAGTGTCCTTGCCTAATAAAAACCAAAAAGGTTATAATAACGAATAAATAATCTCAGCTGGGGGGCTGAAACATGGAAACCGTAAAATATACTTATCTATGATTATTGAAATTAGTGTTTAGTAGCATGACGCCATTGCCGTGGATAATTCTCTCCAATGATGTTGGTTTATGGTTACCCTTTTCATTTTATAATTTTTTGGGTTTTTTTATTACACACTGTTATCCAGCAGAGGAGTCACCTCTTCATGTGGGCAAGAAAAAGGTCTTTTTCAATTAGGTCGAGGAAAGCCTGCAAAAGGATGTCAAAGATAAGAAATAAAACAACTCTACAAAAGAAGACAAGACTGACAGACTTGAAATAGAGAAGAGAATCTTGGACGAAAGAATATTACTTTATGTTGGGCAAATATCAAAACTCTGTGCTGACCAACACTAACAGAGCCTTCAGAAATTATGGCATCTACACCTATTCCACACTCTTCCAAAATCTCTCGGAGAGCCACTAATTTTGGAGAGTGATGGAGTTTGTGAAGTTCCGAAAGAATGTCACAGTTGGCAGGAAAAAGTTCCAAAAGAAGGTGCAAAAATGAATCTGAGATCTTTTCACCGGTGACCAACAGCGGATGACTACAAAGTTTCAGCAAATACTGAAGGGCCTGAAGCACAACAAAATAGAGAACATCACAACAGATACAAAGGGAAAAAACTACTTAATTAAAATCATCACTTACCTGGAAAACATGAAGAGACGCTCTGGGAGATGCACTTTCTTCTCCTTTATCTTGCTCATTTAGCTTTACAATACTAGAAATTTCATCTTTCACATGAGACCCAGAGAACTGCTCATAAAGTTTAAGTTGGACAGAACTCAGATTGCAATATCTATCTTGAATAATTTTGTCGGGCAGATCAGACAGGACCTCATCTTTTGTTCGGCGAAGGAGAAAGGGCATGACCTAATGCATGAGAAGATATTTAGGGTAGAAATTCGCAACTATGTTATATTTTGAGATAAGGTACAATTAGAATGCTTGTACAAGTGAAAACGCTGTGGAAAACAATTTGCCACATCAAAGGACTCCATCTAAATACTCTACCAATTATTCAGCAACAACAGCAGCGAATGACAAACAAAAAGAGCTTAACAGCTATAAACAAGGATAGACAAGTTAAGAGAGGTTTCCCTTTAGCCCACCTGCTTGTGTAATGCTTCCATGGCAAGAACTCCTGCTTCTGCTTCTTTGGCAGAACCTTTTGCATCCCTAGCTGCTAACAAGGGTTTTCCGTAGGAAGCTTGGAACTGTCGAAGGAGACAGATATTATCAAAGATAGCATTTATCAATACAAGCTAGATCATGGCCAATGCAATATCAAAGATACAATTATCTAATATATATTTACACACACACACACACACACACATAAATACAAACACGTAGACACATACATATACACTCAACATAAGGAGCCTACAATTTCTGTGGTTCAGATACCCTAAAATTTGCAGTTTTCCGTTTTTTAAAAGATATTCAAAACATTCCCTCGTAATTACACAATGACTCTTCAGATTCCATAATTGTCTCTTGGGATTTTATTTGCAACAGAAAATGAATCTGGAGGTTAAATTTCAATGGTTGAGAAAGAATTATGATAACTGAAGAAAACAAAACAAATTCAATAGTTTACAACAAGAAAAAAATTTCTGTTTTCTAAATAAGAAACATATTAATTTGACCTTCCAAATCTCCACAGTTTCCTGACTCTTAATTTTATACTCTATCAATCCTTATCTTTTACTGTATATAGGTTAGAACCCAAAATATTTCAGAAAATTTTGTACAAAAACATTCATGAAATCATGCCTTGAACTAGAAAGGGCAGCAATCAAGAAAAAGCAAAAACCTACAATCACTACCCTATAATCCAACAGCCATTCTGAGCATCAAAGACGAACAAAATCCAACATCAAAAGCCATCAACTTCTTTTTCGGATCAACTGTGAGATAACAGAAAGAAGGATACTCCATCTTTGCCGACTATGGAATGTAAATAGCATAAAAGAGGATAGTTGATCAGTCTAGACGTCATATCGCTTGATGAAGAGGTTAATACTATTTTTCGATATATGTATTTAGACTTTACAAGTCAAATATAAACTAAAAGTAAAATCCAGAAAAAGTTTAGAACTAGTAAATATATACCTACCTTTAGATATGTAATAAAAATGAGCCCATTCTTTTTCCTTTTTCAAAAGATAATGAATATAAACCCATTTGAATATGCAACTATAAAAATGAAAGCCTATGCAAAACATAGTCCTTCCCAAAAGGCCTATGCAAAACCATATAGCGCAATCGAACTAATTCTAGGATTTAGCATGGTTAATAGAAACATAAGGTGTGAAAGAACATATAGACAGCCAAAGCAAATATATGCCATCATCACACTTGTTTACTAAAAATAAACATAAAGAAAACTAACATTAGAAATTGTTTAGTTTGAATGTCAACTACAATATAACAAGACCACTGTTCTTACTTTGAAATATTATATCTACTTGATCCAGTATCAGAAAAAGCATTCAATCAGCTAATGAGCATAATTCAATCGTGCAAATGAGAAAAACAAAGTGTCTTGTAAGTGAAGCAAAAATATTCTAATTCAAGCTCAATTATTTTTAACTAAGCATTTATGGAATAAAGCCATCAGAATGCCAATCCTATATGATTCAAGTTATGCTCTTAACAACATGATACATATCATGCATACTGGTTCATGTAAATTTTTCAGCAAACTTTCCCCACAAAAGAAAAAAACACATCAAAGTAAAGAACAGCCAATGTATAAACCAAGTTTTCAATCCAAAACAGAGAAGCCAAACATGAAACATATCTCAAATGAAAAACACATGCCTGTCTCTCGGTTCCAAGGAATCCGGGCATTAGAAAGTCAAAAAGGGACCACAGATCCAAGACATTGTTCTGCAACATAAGGAAAAATATTGGTCATTAAATGATTTTAACCACTATTAGCCAATTGCTCAATAAAACGGTAACAATTTCAACCTGTATTGGTGTCCCACTCAGTATGAGGCGGTGTTGTGCCTTCAACTGTTTCACAGCACATGTAATCTTAGATTTGGCATTCTTGATAATATGGCCCTCATCCAAAATACAGAAGTTCCATGAAAGTTGTCCAAGATAATCAACGTCCTTACGTACCACATCATATGACGTTATAATTACGTTATGCTTATCAATTTGACTACGAAGTGAAGTTCTCTCCCGAGTAGAACCCACATATTGAAGTGTGTTTAGTATAGAGGCATCAATGAACTTTTCTATCTCATAAACCCAGTGGCCTACAAGGGTTGATGGGCAAACAATTAATGATGGCCGAGGATTCTTGCCATTGTTTATAGCACGGAACTCTGCTATATCCGATGCAACAATAGCTGATGCTTGAAGTGTTTTGCCAAGGCCCATATCATCGCATAAAATTCCATGCAAGTTAAACCGCTTCAAAAAGGCCAACCAGTTTATACCTTCCTGTTGGTACCTGGATACACCAAATGAGGAACACAACTATGTAACTTGGAATAAGTGTAGTTTATATAAAATTTGATAAGCAGTATTGTAAATTCATCCATGAACGCAAATATTTTTTCTAAAGTTGAACAACCATCACCATAAAGCAGATATTGTGATGACACCAAGAAAATTAATTAGACCAAAGTACAGCGTGTTGCCATGGACTTTTGAAATATATCATATACTTTACACTGAAAGGAGACTCTACACTCTAGTTTTAACACCACTTGGCAACACCATCATAAGAAAAGTGTAAAATAAAAAAAAGAAATTATGAATGATAACTCTTACACACTCCATGAAATTCTCAAAAACAATAAATACACCTGAAGCAACTCGCTCGTGCACCCTATGTATTTTCATACATTGGGAAGTTAAACATTTTTCTGGAAATCACAAGTAGACTTATGAAAAGTAATTATTTTGGTCAGGTGGAGGTCAATCCAAGATTTTTTGCCAAATAAAAAATGAATACACATAATTCATTCAATTGAAACCTCTAACATACAAAGTCAAATTTCCCTTCTCTCTTCACAGCCACGAACCAAAACAAGCTGAACGTTCACAATAATTAGGAAAACTTAATTCCTTGCACATACTATTAGGAACATCGAGTTTTTCATTTTACTTGAGACATTAAATTTTTTTTTTTTGCAGAGGGAGCGTGGGGGATCCAACACTATAGCAGCATGTGGTGAGTATATCTACCTTTTTCTCTTTATATACTTTTTGTGGATTCTTTCTCTAAGTTCTGTATGTCTAATAAATTTTTTATTTAAAATTGTTCTCTTTTCATGTTTCATTATTTGGTGTTGAATGATGGGCATATCCATTGTAAATGGTAATGATTCATATCATATGATGACCCTCTAGTTATCAATTAGATCAAAGAGAGAGTGCTTATGGAGTGAAATCAAAGAGGGCATCACAGGAGAGAGAAAATCCTGTTATCAGAGCGGTCATTATCATTCTTAATATATAATTTATTCATTACCATTGCTTTTTTATAATGCAACAGTGAGGACCATATCGATGTTTCACTCAAATTTGTTGCCACATGCACAATATAGATTAATGAAGTAAAATTAAATTAATAGAAAATAAAAAGATTCATACAATGTAAAAAAAGTATTAACAAATTGAAAATAAAGGAATGGAAAAATAGGACACGTGCATTGCATATAAAAAACTAATGACTAATTAAGTAATGTCGTTGAAAAGTTAAAAGACACATACAATGTGTATTTGAAATGTTTACCCTTCATAAATAATAATTATAATGAAAATAAGAAAATTATTTCTGTTTATAACGAATGAATTGTTAAAACTTTTGGGATTAGTAGACTTTAATGAATAAAAAATGAGCACATTTAAATTTCAACTTAACAACAAAATGATATCCATTTCAATCAAAATAAACAATGTTGACATAAATGTGCATCTTCAATCCTTATCAAAATCCAATAGAAGTTATAAGAAAACTAAAATAGAGTAAAATATATCTGATTATGAAACACATCAACTTCGAAATGTTACCAATACAAAATTGTTTTGAGAAAAAAAAAAGTAAACGAAATTCAATACCTACAAAAAAAAAAAATTAAAAAACAACCCATGCATCGCACGGGTGACAATGGAGAAATAAAGGTATTAACAGATAGATGGAATCTGCATAACAACTACAAGTCTAAATACCAGGACAACGACCTCCAAGACCGTATGATTTCCGCTCGTTCCAACGTATCAAACTATACATGAGTTTATTCTCAGGCTTCAAAACAAGTCAGTGCATGCAAGCCAATTTTCAAAAGAAGTTAAATGGAAATTAAAACATGAGCAAATGTCAAAATTTACCTCCTTAGAGTCACTTTCAGTTCCATGGGGAGTTTGTAATCATCTATGTGAGAGTTGTCAACAAGCTGCTCTAAAAATTGAGCATCTTCCTCACTCCTATACAAACCATCGCTTAGTTTCACCGGTGGAGAAACACCACGTGCTAGTGGAAGAAGAGGCACAAGTGCAGCAAAACTATGGGTTACACTTTGTCGGACAGATCTATCACAATCACTCATACACCTCAGCAGTGGAACAACTAACAAAGGAGAATAAGGGACCAGCTCTACGCCCAAACCCTGAACAAGCAGACTAACAAGAATCCCAGCTCCCTGTCTGGCATGTACAGATGTCGAGTCACCTAACATAGGAATAACATTTTCAAGAACAGCCCCCATCACATCAATTGTCATTGACTTAGCCATTGAGGTGATACACCTTGATGCAGCCAACCTAACAGCAATGTGGGTATGACGCACACATCGGAAAATACATGGCAACAGAGTGAGCAGTTTTGGCCATAATTTCCGATCCAGCATAGGTCCAATAGAACGTACCACCTGCCAATTATGACGGATAATGTTAGTACAAATCAAATAGGGGAGTATGAAGATTGTAAGCATCTTAAATATTAGCGTCAACCTTCGAAACATTAATGTTTATGATATACACCGAAAATTTTAGGCAAGATTTAATTAATAGTTTTTGGAATGTATCCCCACATTGATGATTTAAGATCTTATTATTTCAATTTTTTTCATGGTAGTAATCTAAAGTTTGAGTTTATGGGTTTTATCCCCATATCAAATTTATAAGTTTACATACCAGTTTCAAGTCCTAAAAATGTTCAGAATATATCCCATATTGACTATCATGGTAAAGGACTTGTCTCAAAAATAGACTATCATGTTAAGGGTACGAGGTTTAAGGATTGGATAGGCCTTATCTTGTATTCAAGTTACTAATTCAACTAATGGGATTTTTATTTCATTTGAGGCCTTATTCTTGATTTATTCTCATGGATTCAATAAAACCTTATGTTCCTAGTATGATGACTAGCACTACATCGCAGCACGATAGCTATTGAAAAGGGGGCAGCTATCAGGCTACAGACAAAGGGCTAGTTATCGTAAAAGGGGTGTAGGGTTTTCTACAATCCACGAGAGAAGTTTTATATATCAAAAAGAAGAAGACAGAATATAAGAACTCAAAAGCAATAATCTTACTAATTGAATAAATATCGTGAATACAAGAATAAGCCTTAAACTAGACTTACACCTCCAGCCTAAATTATAATACTCGATGTGAATAAATTGCAAACTTTTATAAGACTTGAAACTCCAAAGTGAACTTTAATCACTTCGGGATAATTTCTAAAACTGATAACACTAACCTACTCCAGAAACATAAACATGAAAAGAAAGAAAATCCAACTCATCCTAGATCAGATACAAACCATTGACCGGCTAGATACTTTTTGTTAACTATCGGAGTAGCGTACATACATGCAATTCCTAATGGTTGGTCAAAACTTCACACCAGTACTTCCATTTTCTGGAATAGTATCAGAAGAGCATACCAACATGCAAATCCTAATGACTGTATGTCACCCGCAAGGGATGTAGATTGGGAAGAATTATTTTGATATGATTGTATTTCTTTTGGTAGTTATTTTACTCAATAATAGTAAGGATGCAACTTGACTGCTCCCGAGGAAGCAACAGACGGCATCCGATGACGTGGCGCAATTCTATTGGTTAACCATATTTATCTCTTTTTAAGATCATAGCATCGAAAAAATCTCCCTGCCTTTCTTCTTCTCAAACCAGTATCACTTTCATATGTCACAGATCATTTCCCTATCCTCCACCCCTCCACACTTTCTCATCTCTGGTTTGGGGATCATGATCAACGATTGAGTGAATTCAAAATACAAATAAGATGAGAGAGTGATTACCACTTTTAATTATTTTATCATTATATGCGAATTGATTTTAATTAATTAATGGTGAAATCAAATTATAAATCCATTAAACAGGTGGCACTGGCCCTCTCCTATTACTATCACATCATTGCTAAACATGAGAGAGAGATTAATAAAGAAGAGAGGCGAGGGCCTGAGGATGGAGATATAAATAAAAATAATCTGGTGGAATGATCACACAATGATTAAATGATATGAACCAATATAATTGTGCCACGTGAGGATGCTTCCTTGATAGCAGCCAAGTTGCATCCTAATAATAATTAGGATTTGTTTCCTAATTAACATTAATTAGGATTATGATTGCTATTTCCTTTTCAGCATTAGGGTTTATTTCCTTGCATATTTAGGGTTTTCCCCTATATATAAATGGCTTATTATCCATTGTTATTCAGATTTTAGAACTGATTGTTGATAAATAAAGAATATAGTGTATAAACGTGCCTCTTCTCTTCCCTCTTTCTACCTAATTTTCTTTCTCCTTTGTTTTTGATTCTCCTTAATCAGTTCTGCATCAAACAAATACTTTTTGTTTACTTTTTTTCTGGATGTATATAAATGAAGCAAGAGAAAAAATAAATTTTGGAAGTGCAAGGATAGGGACAACCTGAATGTTGTTGATCAAAATCTGAGGATCCTTAGCAGCTTCAATAACGAGAGCTAGTCGCATTTCATCGTCTGATGACAGACAATCAAGACTAGCAGGTTTGAGTACCTCAGTGAAGCAATCCCAAATCTTAGGAAGTTTATCAAACAGAGAAGCACCAAATTTCTCACACAAATGCCCAAGGGCAAGTTCAGAACCTCGTCTGCTAATGAAACCCTCGACCCGTGAGAGGTCCTCGGAAGAAGATAGCATTGGAACTTTTAATTTCTGCTTGTAAGTACTACTTCCAGAAAAGAGTATATCTTGATCATCAATATTATCTACAGAGCTGAAGGCCAAAGCTTGTGGAGTCTCACAAGGATCCGCGCATGTCAAACTACAAAGGTTCTTAAGTAGCTTATCATTGGGACTAGGCTTACGAGCAGTACAATGGAACATAAGCTCTGCAAGTGCTTCAGCTGCCTTACTTTGTAAAATTTCTTCCTTCAAAAGGAACACGCCTCTTAGAATTATATGATTGCAAATAAAAAGAGATGGAAGAAGCTGGTAATGTTACCTTTTCTCTCTTAATAGAAGCCATTAAAGGCAATATGATGGGATTAAGCTTTCCAGGAAGTTCTGACATCCAAACAACAGCAGCAGCAACTAATGAAGAGACAGTGACATGTAAATTACTCTGCAATATGATCAGAAATATGAAATCAGAATTAGAAATTGAGAAAAAAAAAATAACGAACTCACTTGTCAACAACTCCTGTAAGGAACAAAAATAAAAAAATTGCCTAATTATTTTTCAGTCTACATATGAAGTGGAAACAGTTGCATTTTACTTAAACACACCTGAACGCATTTCAAATAGCCCGAAGTTCCCAAAAGTCGTTGCTTCAGTAATTCCAACTCATCTCCAGCAATCCCTCCCACAGATTCTTCACCAGCCATGTCATTTCTTAGCAACGGAAGTCTTGATGCAAAAGTGACAGCCTCATCCGCACTCAAGTTTTGTGGGTCGAGTTTAGAAGTTGATAAAAAATCATGGCACAAGCCAGAAGACTCGACAGCAGAAAATAGCTGCCCAGCCTCATTGTGCATTTTCGCATATGTCTTCGAAAGTTCGGCATAAGGGAGCCGAGAATTTTTTGTGGGGAATGCAGGATCACTGCATCCTAACATATCCAACAACCAATTCTTAAAATTGTTAGATACCGCAGGGATTAAATTTGTGCCCCCAGAGCAGTCCCTGGATTGATTCTCCTTAAACCAAGATATAAGAATCATAGAAGCCACCTGATACGGTAAGCAAGTACAAAAGGTAATAAGAATAACATAACTAAAAAAAATCCAAGAAGGTAAATCACAAGAAGCACGGAACAAAAATGGGCACAGTACAAAAAAGGCACGGACATGCAATGAAAGATACTTCATCCATAATAGGTGAAAATAATAACATTAAGCCAGGTAAAGCACTGTTGACATAGTTATAAATGGATACAAGGTTCAAAATAGGGCATCATTCCTTCTTTGCGTACTTGGAATC
>MKEJ01056954.1:0-13154 GCA_001753735.1 Embelia ribes
ATAAGAGCTTTTATCCAAGGGCTATACAACCTAGCAAGTTTAGTTGCATCAAAAGTAATTGTCGGATAGTTTAACTCAGGTGCGTGTTGTGCCGGAGTAGAGTAAGAGGGTTGATTATCAAACTTCTCAACCTAGGGTGGAAAGTTAACATGTTTAGTATTTTGCAATAAATTGTTAAGAAAAGGTTAAATAATATCAGCATTGGAAATGGTCTTAGCATAGGTTAGACTAAGGCTTCTATAGAGAAATAGAAGGGATGAAAAAAAAAATGAATCATCATTTGTAGAAGGGGTAAGTACATGAGAGAAAGAATAATGTAACCCATGCCCATTACATGCCAAATCTAATTATTGATATACTCCCTCCATTCACAAATAATTAATTCACTTATTATTTTGATTGTTCAAAATAAAATTGATCACTTTCTTTATTTAGAATATTTACTCCTTAACATAATTAGATAAGTTATCACAATTTTTTCTCCATAATCATTAGGAGAAAGAGTAAGTAAAAAAATTTATAATAGTAAAATTGATCTTTTTAATTTTACCAAAAATTGTGTGGTACTTATATTGTATCAAAATGTGTACAGGCTACTGTAACCACTATCCCCTCACCCTGCTCACGTCCTCCTGCTCTCTCTCTCTCTCTCTCTCTCTCTGAACAAACATTCGCGTCGATATACACACTCCTTTAGTTACTTACTCGCATTGCCACAACCGACCACACTGACTGTGGTAGCACCCTTTCAATCTCCGCTTGTGGAGTATCTATTTCATATGTATGTATCTCTATGTCCTCATTAATTCTACTTACAAATCTATTCACTTACTTTTTCTCCTGTCTGCTCTTTTGTAGTACAACAGTAATGTTAACTACAGCATTGAATTAGAACATTCCCACCCCTATTTCTCGTTCAATTTCAAGCGTGAGTAATTATTGTTTTCAACTTCTAATAAAAAGGTGGGTAACTATTGAAATTATAAAGTTAATATTTTTAATAAATTCATTTCTTCGGCTAGAAATTCATATTTTACTTTTAATAATACTCATCTCTTTGGTAAAATCCATATTTTAGAAAATGATTGAGATTTTATACATATTATATCTTGAGTGTTTTCATACGTGCTTTCATTTAGAATAAAATATTTTGAACGGTTGAGCCCACACAGATCCAAAGTGAATTTAATAAAATTTTAAATAATTATATATCATATAATAAATAAAATATAAAAATATATTTTCTAAAAAGTTTTTTGTAAAGTGTTGTAGAAATTTAGAAATATAGTCTCGTTTTATTTCTCATTTGATAAATCAACTGTGAAGAAATCTTGATTTAGGTGACTAGGGTTTCTGTTCTGATTCTGCTATCAAATGTTTTCAAGGTTGATATTTTTTGGGAAACTTTTTCCCCTTTCAACTTCTTAGCGATGCGACTGAATTTGTAGCATTTCCACCACTCTCTCTCTCTCTCTCTCTCTTATTGTCTCGTTTAATTTCTCAAATAAGAAATCAGGATCAGAATTGTAGAAATCATAGGAGAATTACTACAGTAGATTTCTGGCAATAAAATTTATTTTTCACACTTTCTATATAAATATATGAAAAACCTTGCCACCAAAATTTATAAAACGTGTTTCACATTAGGGAAAAACATAACTCAACACTCTTTAATATGATATACAACTATTTCAGTATTTCTAAGAAATTGTTGAGAAAGTCTGTTGCTTTTTTTTTTTTTTTTTTTTATTTTAAAAAATTTTTTATTTTTTATAAAAATTTTTTATTATTTTTAATAAATTTTTTATAAATTGTTTTTGTTTTTTTTTTTTTTTTTTAATGTCTAAAATATTGATTTCTGTAAGAGAAATGGTTGTCAGAAACATTGTGGATTAATAGAATCACCTCTGGTTATGATTCAATAGAACTGGCTGGATAGTTCTTTACTGATATTTGTAAATTGTGTTATTTATTTTTATTTAAAAACTAGCGTCGAACCAGTGCGTTACATTGGTTATATGGATTTGTTTTTTTTAATTATTAGATCTAATATTAAGCTTGTTATTTTGTATTTTTTTGTCATTGTCTTTAGATTATATTTGTTTTTGATTGGTTTATTATATAGTGTTAAAGATAATATTATCCCAGATCGACCAATAATACGCTTAATCACTAGTATATAATTACAGGGGCACCCTCCCCTTGCAAGTCTGTTTTCAATGGTACAATTTATCTACGTAATTATTGCAATTATAAATTTTACATATAGTGATTGTAATTTTTCTTTTCTTCTCTTTCCCTAATAATTTTAAAAATGTACTGGACATATTGAAAATTTTTATCATGATAATATTTTCAAGTAAATTAATACAAATTTAATAAGTTTTATTTTCCAAGAAGTTTTTGTTTGGTGGAATTGCATTATGATAAATTTTGTTTTTCAAAACTCCTAAGTTTATGGGATACACATCAATTAGTTATGTAGACATTTGTCGTAAATAAGAAAAGATAGTTGAAGGAACAATTTTTACATAATTCTCTAACATAAATAATTTTTCATCTTTTTTAATATATATAATTTTTTTCCAATAAATTGATTTGACATATATAATTTTCAACATGAATATATTTTATTTTTTTTAAATAATAATTTTCATCCTTTTATTCCAATGTATAAAGTTGATTCTGGTATATTATTTTAAACTTTTTTATATGTTTTTAAGAAGGTTAGATTTATAGGAATTATATTATGATAATATTTTTAAATAATAATGATAATTTTAATAAGTTCTATTTTTCAAAAAGTTTTGGTTTGTTATGATAAATTTTATTTTCTAAATTCTTAAATTTTCGGGACACATGTCAATTAATTATGTGGACACTTATCATAAATAGATTAAAAAACTTTAATGAACAACTTTTATATAATTCTAATACATAAATAATTTTTATCTTTTTTAAAATTATAATGATTAACCTTTTGTTGCAAACCATATGGTCAATATTTGTATTTGTGCTATAGCCATATCTTTTATATGTTCTAAAAAAGATTAAATTTTGATGAATTTATTATGGGTATATTTTCAAATAAAATAATTTTATTTACTAAATTTTTTTTCTTTAAAAAATATTGGTTTGGAATTTTATTATGATAGGCTTTATTAGTTATGATTTTTCATTATATTATATTTGAAAAAAAAAATTATGACATTTTTTATGTTTATGTCTCTTATTTTTGTTTTATGAATTCAGTTTTCGTGGATTCATACTATAATAATATTTCTAAGCAAAAATAATTTTTATTAGATTAATTTTGATTTTGGTGGGAGTCTTATTATGACAATATTTCTAAAAAAATAATAGTAATTATGATAATATTTTCAAGATTGATTGCCTTAGATTTTGTCTATATATATATATATATATATATATATATATATAATATAAAAGTTGAGACTTATGCTACTTTCGCTCTAATCATGACATGTGGTTGCATAGTTATTAGATGAGTGGTTGCATAGTTTTTTAACAAGTGGCCACCAAGTCTTTTGACGCATATTTCTTTAAATTTAATAATCAAAATCTAAGGGAAAAAAATATTATATCTTACTATATAAAAGTTGACACTTCTGCTATTTTTGTTCTAATCGCGACATGTGGGTGCATAGTTTAACAAGTAGCGGCGTAGTTGGCTACATAGTTTAATAAGTGGCTGCGTAGTTTTTTAACAAGGGGTTGCATAGTCTTTTGATTCATGTTTAGTAATCAATATCTAGGATGATAAAAATATTATATCTTCATTATTTTTTCATATGCATGCACATAAAATCATAGTTAATCAATCTTGAAAATATTATCATAATTACTATTGTTCATTTAGAAACATTATCAAAATAGGATTTCCAACAAAATCAAAATTTAACCTAATAAAAGAAAAATTAAACAATGGATATTGGATAAGAAAAATTAAAAGAAAAGATGTCATATAATGTTTTTTTTCAAAAATAATATCATTAAGAATCATAACTTATAAAATCCCTACTATTATAATATAATTCCAAACATAAACTTCTTGAATAACAAAATTTAGTAAATTATATTATTATATTTAAAAATATCATTATCATAGAATATTCTAAACCTAATCATCTTTATTACATATAAAACATATTATAGCACATAAACAAAAACCGACTGTATAGATTGTAACAAAAGGACAAGAATTATAATTTAAAAAAAGATAAAAAATATTTATGTTGTGAAAGTATATAAAATTTATTCATTCAACTATTTGTTATCTATTTGTGATAAGTGCCCATATAATTAACTGACACGTGTCCTATTAATTTAAGATTTTTAGAAAATAAAATGTCATAATACAACCTTATCAATCCTAAGCTTCTTGAACAATTGAACTGACCAAAATTATATTTGTTATTTGAAAATATTACTATAATATAGTTCTTATAAACCTTATCTTCTTGAAAACATATAAAAAATTAAAAAAAAATGACTATGCATAGGAGCAAAAGGATATAATTTATTACTTTGAAATAATAAAATGTTATGTTGGAAAGTTATATATGCCAATATCAGTATACAAGTAAAAATTTATTTATTTAAAAAATTTAAAAATAATAAAAAACAATTATTTATGTTGGAGAATTATGTAAAAGTTGTCCCGTCAACTATTTTTCTCAATTTGTAACAAAAGCTAATTGACATGTCGCATAAACTTAGCAGTTTTGAATAATAAAACTTATCATAATGCAATTCCACCAAACTAAAACTTATTTTAAAATAATATTTTTTTAAATTATATTAATTTATTTGAAAATATTATCATGATAAATTTCACTAAACATAATATTGTTCTAAAAAAATAAAATATATGCTATAATCGGCTTTAAATTGGAACAAAAGGATGAAGATTATTACAATTAAAAAAAATTAAAATTATTTATGTTGGAATACTATATCTTTGTTATGTCAATGTCAATTTACTGGTAAAAATTTATATATTATGGAAACTTTATATTAATATAAATTTTGTTTTGCAAAATTTTTTTATACATTAAATTCATGATATTTGAGTAAAATACGTATGGTAATTTTTCAAAATTATTATGGAAAGAGTGGGAAAAAAATTACATTGCTACTATATAGTAAATCAATCAAGAATAAATTAGTATTATTATTATTTTATTTTTTATTTTTTGATAATCCAGTTAAAAATAAATATAATATTAAGATATTGACAAAAAAATGTATAAAAGAACATGATTGACAGTTAGATCTAATAATTTAAAAATGAATAAATTCCATGCAATCCGTGCAACGCACGGGCTACACGTTTAGTATATATATAAAGATAATGAAGATATGATATTTTTCTTTCCAAGATTTTGGTTGCTAAATTTATAGGATTATGTGTCAAAAGACTAAGCGGTCAATTGTCAAAAAAATAAGTATTCAAATATGCAGACACATGTCGCGATTAGAGCGAAAGTGGTAGAAGACTCAACTTTTATATTAATAAGAGATTTTGCTGAAAACACTACTGGGGCATGGCAGAGGCTGAAGGCACAATGTAATTGGCTTGAAAAATAATTGGGTTGAAAAGTACATCAATTTTATTGAGAGCTTGTCAAATTACTATCTTCCAAACAAAGAACTTGTCAGATTATACAGAAAGGTACCCGGAATCTCCTTACACAAGATCATGTAATAATATTTGTTTTGTTTGGCAGAAGAACGGATTTGGTCCGTGGAGATGGTTAGGTCTTCGTCTAAATGGGTGGGTTTAATATTGTTATGGTGGTCATTTGCTGCAATGGCAGTGGCAAAGGGTGATAAGTACTTAATATACAAAGATCCGAATCAGCCTATTGGAGTTCGAGTGAATGATCTTCTAAAGCGTATGACTTTGGAAGAGAAGATTGGTCAGATGGTGCAGATTGATAGGAGTGTTGCCACTACTCAAGTCATGAGGGATTATTTCATAGGTAAAACTTATAATATCTCCATATGAATTGTTTGTTGATGTAGTATATGAACTTGTTTGTACGAGTTGCGATACTTGTTGCAATACTTGCACTTGAATGCGCATGTGGTTTGTGTAACTACCCTTTGCGGTAAGGCTTGTTTGATTTGACTTCTTGGGAAACAAAATCGCCTGTTTGTCAAAGTAACAAGTTTCTGTTACACCTTTGCCATTTTTAGGCTAAAAATGTTCGTAGCATTCGAAATCGTGATACACTTCTCGTTAGCGATAATGGAGTACTTTTGTTTCAGCAAAAATCATAAGGAAAGTCTTAAAGTTAAAATGTTGATACATTAGGTGATCCAAATATCATGGGTCATAATATAGTTGGAAACCTGTTGAAAAGATTCTTACGATGTAATCATACCCTTTTATTCCCATTCAGACAGACATTTCGGATCAATCTTTTCCAATTTCCTTTTCTATTATTGTGGCTGCTCTCATGAAGCCAATAGTACGAGTTTAATGTAGTTGAAAGTGCTCTTTGCATCTAATTTCAGAAATATTTTTAATTTCCAAGAAATCAATTCAAGCCATTATGTGGGCAGACATGTCTAGCCATTTAGTAAATGCTTATTCAACCATAATGAATCTCTTGCTAGGATGCATTTGTAGACAAAAATATTATATCTAGTTTGTCAAGACTCTGTATAGAGCACAATGATTCGATATTGCACAGAATTTCAATCCCGGATATTATTTTTTTAGTAATGCTTTTCTGCTATGTACGACATGATTTTGTACTTCAAATTTCATTGTCACGGTGACTCGATGAGATTGGTTATTTATATCCTCTTCACACCTGAGAAAGAATCGCTACATGCATCAAACTTGTAGGGATCTTGATAAGTTGTTTAAATCAAAGATCAAATGGACACGTTTTTGATGTTTGTCAGGGAGCGTATTGAGTGGCGGAGGGAGTACACCTCTTCCACATGCTACTGCTGCAGATTGGGTTAAAATGGTTAACAAATTCCAAAATGGGTCACTATCGAGCCGTTTAGGGATCCCAATGATTTATGGAATTGATGCTGTTCACGGACACAATAATGTCTATAATGCTACCATATTTCCTCATAATATTGGGCTTGGAGCTACCAGGTAATCAGAAAAATAAGCATCTCCAACCAAACCCTCTTCTAAAATTAAATTTCTAAACTTTTATATACCCGTTCAAGTTCAAACTAACTGATTATTCGACTATATTATGCTGGAATAGGGACCCTGAACTTTTGCGAAGAATTGGGGCTGCGACTGCTCTTGAAGTCAGAGCTACTGGGATTCCTTACACTTTTGCTCCTTGTATTGCAGTACGTATGAGTATCTGTGATCCATGTATATCTCATTGATTTTTCAATTGTATTTCATTGTCTTTTGGGGGTTTTACTTACTCTATCCATTTGTTTAGGTCTGCAGAGACCCAAGGTGGGGCCGATGTTATGAGAGCTATAGTGAAGACCCGGAAATTGTTCAAGAAATGACGGATATTATCTTGGGGTTACAGGGCGAAAACCCAAATAGTTCTCTCTCGGGAGTTCCTTATGTTGCTGGAAGGTGTGGGATCTTTTAAGGTCTAATATTTTCTTTCTTTTAAGGATGCAGTAAAATTCTTATTAGTACTCGTGGATTTTGATGAAAAACTTGGAATCGGGAAGTAAGGAAGTGATTTATTTTGGGAATTTATTGGAGGAATCATTTTTTGGACTTGGGATTTTTCCTGTTATCCTCTACTTATTAATTGATTCAATTATAATCATGTTTTGGTTTACCTCAGATAGGAACAAGTAGTGTAGGAAAATTCACGATAACAACCCGACGTGCTATCCTATGTGGGTTCCATATAGCCGACCTCAAATTGTTTGAATTTAAGGCTTGGATGTTATTGCTGTAGAGTTTAACAATCACTTCATTTACAAGCTTATAAAAATAACACCTTTTCTTTGTCTTTTAGTGTGCTCCTTGTTTATTCGGCAGGGACAAAGTTGCTGCTTGTGCAAAGCATTTTGTGGGTGACGGTGGAACAAAAGATGGTATCAATGAAAACAATACAGTAATTAACATGAATGGATTGCTTAACATTCATATGCCCGCATATAATGATTCAATCCAAAAGGGTGTCTCGACAGTCATGGTTTCTTACTCTAGCTGGAACGGTCAAAAGATGCACGCTAACAAGCAACTAATTACTGGATACCTTAAAGGCATACTCAAGTTTAAGGTTAGGCAACCTAAATTTGTATCATCCCATGTGAGCTGATTTTTCAATTACCAAAATTTTTTTTCAAATGCTGTCACTGAAACTTCCTGGCTATCTACACTAAGAAGCCTGAAAAAAAAAAGTTCCTTGCAATATTCAGATTTTATTTTATTTTATTTTTTAACCTCGATTAGTTCTTCTAAGGTTGCTTCGACAACTGAAGAGTATTTCTTTGTTAATGTAGTTTATTACCATGTTGGCTCATGCATATATATATGGTACTAAAGTTTTACTTCCTATATTTGATTTTGAAATGATTGAACAACCATTATTTCAATTTCATATACAATTCAAGTCATCTATGACTTTATTTCTATCATAGAGAATTTTCCATGCTGTATACGGATTACATTGCCTTAATAAAAGATGATCTTTGTATGCTTTACTAAATGGACACTATCACCCTTCTGCTTCCACTGAACCGCTAAGGAAACTACTGTCCGGTAAATTACTGTACATAGACAGGGGTCAGACAACAAATTTAGTATATTTTTAAAGTATTGATGAACGTAGCATTGTTAAATATTTATTTAAATGGTCGAATATACGTATTTGCTGATAAGTTCTATTACAGGGTTTTGTAATCTCGGATTGGCAAGGCCTGGACAGGATTACAAATCCATTACACACCAACTATACTTACTCTGTCCAGGCTGCCGTTTTAGCTGGTATTGACATGGTAAGTGCTTCATTTTCTGAAAGTAAATCTAAATATTATTGTTTGGCATTCTGCTTATTTTTTCAATATTCCAATATTCTTACTAAATGCGACAAATATTTTGAGTACCTCTAGATAGGAATAGCCGAAGCACTCTAAGTTACAGCTTTTATTGAAGTATAGCTTTAACTCCTGATAATATGCTTTTAAAATTACAGGTCATGGTTCCATACAATTATACTGAGTTTATTAATGATCTCACCTATCTCGTGAAACAAAAAGTTGTCCCTATTAAACGTATCAACGATGCTGTAAGCAGAATATTGCTAGTTAAGTTCACGATGGGTATGTTTGAGAATCCAATCGCAGATCTGAGCCTAATTCACGAGGTCGGAAGTCAGGTCAGTAACTATTCCATCACAAATATCCATATTTATTTATTACCAAATTTATTTTCATTTTCATTAACGGATATTATTGGGACAGGTACATAGAGATTTAGCAAGAGAAGCAGTAAGGAAGTCACTTGTGCTATTGAAAAATGGAAAGAGTGAAGATAGTCCGTTATTGCCCCTTCCCAAGAAGGTGACCAAAATTTTAGTTGCAGGAACCCATGCTGATAATCTAGGTTATCAGTGCGGTGGTTGGACGATAACTTGGCAAGGATTTAGTGGCAACAACTATACAAGCGGTATGATTACTTTTGATTTAATGACGTTAAACAACATATGAATGATTACATTTTGAATGCAATTGTTATATGGAAGTGGCTGCTCATAATGTGACGCAATAGATTGCAACAGAGCTATTACATATTGGAGGAGAAGAATGAGCATTTTTTTTTTAACATTGATCTGTTTGAATTTTTCTGGTTTCTTATTCTTACTTTATTCTAATGCTGCATCTGTCACAAGACTTTTTCTTGGATAGAACATTAGTTGAAGCTAAAATTTAATTTATTGTGCGTGGCTACAATGTCTTTTTATTTTGTTCCCTCTTCTTTTAGCATCATAGTCTGGATTTACGTTGTGAGACCTTGGCCATGGAGCATAAAAATGATAACAACTGAGCTATTATTTGTTGGACAAAAACTCACTGGAATGGTACTAAAAGTATGTGTTTTTACTTTTTACCACCCTATCTGTGATATCATTGGAATGATGTTGCCTGTACTACACGTCTTCCGTTTATGTGAAATGCTATTTTAATCATGTGCCACTTTGCCATAGCCAAACAAGTCCTTATATGTTTTCTTTCTATTGCTAGAAGCATGCTAATGTAAGAAGAAACCAAGATTGTTTTCATTTGACAATCGTCATTTTTGTTAAACAGGTACCACCATTCTTAATGGCATAAAATCGACTGTCGACAAGAGCACAGAAGTCGTTTACCTATCAAACCCTGACACAGAGTATATCAAGTCCAGCAACTTCAACTATGCTATTGTTGTTGTGGGAGAGCCTCCATATGCTGAGACTGCCGGGGACAGCCTCGATCTCACCATCTTAGATCCAGGGCCAGATGTTATCGAAAATGTTTGTGGGTCCCTCAAGTGCGTCGCCATCATTGTATCGGGTCGGCCTGTCGTTATTGAACCATATATAACCTCTATTGATGCTCTTGTAGCAGCATGGTTACCTGGCACTGAAGGGCAAGGTGTGAGTGATGTACTTTTTGGGGATTATAAGTTTACTGGGAAACTATCGCGAACTTGGTTCAAACGTGTGGATCAGCTCCCCATGAACTTTGGTGATTTACATTACGACCCATTATTTCCTTTTGGATTTGGACTCTCGACTAACACGACTAATGTGACAAGGTAATGATTTTTCATTCTACATGTATATATGTAAATATGTAATATATGTATATACTTCCGCCTCTAGGGTAAGACTTTGGGCTCAACGGATTCTAACCTCGAATCTTGCAAATTGATCAAGATACACCAAAATTGAGACACTAGGAAAATGCATATTATCCGGATCATATTATTGACAATTTATAAAGCAAATATGCAAATAAATCTTTCCACGAGCTCTTTCAATGCGACTGCAGTTTCGACACCTGGTTGAAATATGTGAGAGGCAGGAATCAGTCACTATGAAAATATTCTCTTCGATAATAACAACAAATTTAATGCCTGGCACTAAAAAAATTAGCTTACATGTGTTGCTTTTATTTCTGAAACAAAGTGTTTACTTTTATGTCATTTGGGATCAACAAACATCAAAAACTTAGTTGTGTACTTTTTGACAATTTTCCTTTTGTGGCCAGCCATTCGCGATACTTGTTCAACGTGACACGACTAAGGGGTAGTGAAACTCAACACAAATTATTTCAAAAAATATATATAAATTATTGTCACTGATATTGAATTTTGTTGGTTTCCTCAGCTTGATGATTTCAGCTGCCGCTGGTGAAAGGCCGTGCATTTTCGTAGGGGCTGTTGCTGCTATTATCAGTTTGTATTTTGCGGGTACTATTTTAAGTTGAAACCTGAAACAGTTACTTAAAGCAGTTAGGAAAATTTGAATGGACATTTTATGATTGCTTTCCCTTCAATTTAAATTGATTTTTTATTTATTTATCAACAACTCGTAGTAAACTTTTATCCGTAGAGTTTCAAAGTTTCTAGTTTAGAGATAGTTTCTCCTGTAGGCTAATTTTAATGGTTAGGATTTCTTTCATTTTGGACGTGTGTTTCGTGGTTAAAAGTAGATTTTGTTTCCAATGTAGTATTGATATGTCATTTCGCCAAGTCTTTTGTGTGATTTTTTTGTTTGAATTTACGAAGCTTCAGAGACATTACAAGGAACTGTTTTTCTTGTATGAATGCATGTCACAATTTATTTCCAATTATGGAGATTTTGTGATGTGGCCTATTTTACTTTTATTTTCGTTTTTTCACGAAACCTCGGGTTAAAGATTTGTGAGCGGTGACGTTTTCTGGTCCTAATTCCAAGGAAATTTTGCTTCTTACTTTCTCAGCGTGGTTCGATGATGGACCATTTCACATGCCTACGTTAAAGTCTATGAGAAGTTGCAATTATCTAATGACAGAAAGGGAAGATAATTTGAAAGTAACAAACTGAATTAAGATTTCATGCAAATGCCGATAAAATCTGTTATTAGATAGAGATGTATTATATAATACTACTGTGAAATTCGTAGGATGAACGAGTTATGTGAAATTTTGTATTTTTCATATTTTTCCAAAAAATTATGAAATATTTCGTTGGAAAATTTTTCCCATTTCTTTTCATAATAATTTGCTATGTGTACTGTTGAAATTTCTAACACATTAATTGAAACATAACGTGAAAATTCAAAAATAATTTGCTGATATCATTTTATTAGTTGTAAATAGGAATTTAGAAGATATTACTTAATTTTCTATTTTCCAACAACTTATTTTTTTCTCCAAGAACTAAGTTGATGCATATGATCATGGATTTTTCCCAGTAACAATAAATTAAATTAAAATAATATGAGAAAACATATGTACCGCAACTCCAAAATTCGAAATTGATTTGTTAATATTATTCAAGTCGTAAATTAGAAAATAATAAATATAATTAATATTTTACTTTCCAACAACTTAATTTTATCTCCAAGACTTAAAGCTTGTACATGTAACAACGAATTTTTCCAATAAAATCAAATATTAGATATTGAGTATCAAGAAAAGAGTTGAATATGAAGCAAATGAGTATCAAGGCCGGAACCTTGTCCTCAAGGTTCAACGTTGGAAAACAATCTCGCAAAACTAAAATGGGCTCCCACATAGCTTACTCGCGTGATAATCCGACCCAACGGACCAACGCCTCGCAGATGTAGCCTCTGGAACTACGGATCCAACGGTACCCCATTGCCTCTCGTGTCTCTAAAATCTACTCCCCTTCCCCTGAGTATTGCCTCCCCAATCCGAAGGTTAAGTAGCGAGACATGGAACACATAAACCATCAGTTACCTATCATTGGTTGCAAGGAATTAAAACTCTGTCAATTGGTTTGATTATTACTTTGTTTTGTAACAGCGAGTTTCATGAACCATACAATACCAATGTAAATGGGATTTAATTAGACAGTTAAATGGACACCCCTTCATGAATTGTGATTATTATTTTTTTATTACAATATCACAACACTTTATGTTCATTATCAATTAAAAGACTCCATTTTTAGTTTATTATATAT
>MKEJ01056971.1:140-14834 GCA_001753735.1 Embelia ribes
ACGTCTCATACTACAGAGGAGTACTATATAAACATAAAATGCATAGAAAATTTTCACACTTTTTTGTATCAGCCGATAGCGGAGAAAACCTCAATTCAATTGCTCCAAAATTACTAAAACACAACCTGCCACATCCGGCTGGCTATATTTCTCTTATGATTACATTTTTTTCCATTGAGTTGCATTTTCAATTACGATAGGCAGCTATAAAATGTACCTAAGTTGAGATGTTATTTCAATCGAGTAATTGGTGATTTCGTTGTCACAATAACACTATTACGCAATATGAAGAAATATGTCTCATTAGTACGCAACATGGCCATAGAGTAAACATGTATAATTCCACAAGGAAACAACAGACCGAGAACTCTGAACAAAATTTATCCCTCGATTTAGAAGTACAACACGGTGGAAAAAGGAAGTTAAGCACGTTTGAGAAGTCTAAGAAAGTTACCTCGTTCCCGTGACAAGAAGAAAAGGACTTTACAAACTAGCGAAAAAGAGACTCCCAATCATGACCTTTTATCACCTATCCCAGCATGAAGTACCCGGGTCAAGCAAACATTGTCCCACTCATTTATATCACGACGTATGATAACATCCGGACTGCATAAGAAAATCCCAATCTTGACACCAAAGACAGCTCGGCTGAAACTCTCCATAGGGCGGTCATGGGCACTGACAGAGCATAGTCATTCAACGTCTTCCGGACTCTGTTCGGAAAGGGCAGTACAAAGATTGGGCTCATCAACATTAACATGAAAAAGGAGGTCATCTAAATCGGGAACAACATCGTCTTCAACATCTTGAAGAAAAGACACCAATATCAACTTGAAAAAGGTGGTCACCGAATTCGAGAACAGCATTGTGCCTATCATCAACTTCATCGTCGGATAAATTCTGATGGAGAATTGGTTGAAAAGCATAATCAACCATAAAAAAAGGCTCATTGAAATCGATGAGT
This sequence comes from Embelia ribes, assembly GCA_001753735.1. Lineage (NCBI taxonomy): Eukaryota > Viridiplantae > Streptophyta > Magnoliopsida > Ericales > Primulaceae > Embelia > Embelia ribes. The sequence continues at coordinate 1,105 of MKEJ01056971.1, forward strand.
CAAGTGCAGACTGATCACATGAAGCAAATTGTTTAAACAGATCCACTAAAAATCAACCAGTAACACCGGATCACCAAAAATCATCTAGTACAGCCAGATTTACCATAAAGGATTCCAAATTGTTTAAACAGAAATCTTTTTGATGGAATCATATGCGTGTGGATCCGGCTGTACTTGACACTGACATTTTTTGAGCATCCGGCAATACTGGTTGATTTTCTTTTTCCAGATCTACCTCCTCCATCACCTCCTGTGACAACTCTGCACCGCGCTGTTATTGTGGTGATGTTGATGAGCTGACCATGTCCTGCATTATTCGAATTGACAACAAATTCTGGAAAATGTCAGTGCACTTCTGAACAAAGATTCTCCATTGGCACCCTTGACCACTACAATGTAGAGTATCACCAGATTCGTCATTGGTGTCAAGATTGAAAATTTCTTAGACAGGTCGGTTGTTATCATACGTCGTCATATCAATGAGCGGTGGGACAAAGTTCACTTGATCGGGTACTCTCAATTGTCCGCATTGAAGCAATGAAGGCAGATGAGATGCGATGTTGTTGGGTCACTTGCAAGAGACAGTCACTTTGCAATGTCTTCCGTTGCCTTGCATGGTCAAAATTCGGGGTGCAATTCACCCTTTAAACTCTTCAGCATTTTGAGCATCTGTTTCCATTTAAAAGTTGACGTAGTCATGAAAAATGAGCAATGTACAACATCATGACTAAGTTAAGGGGGACGGAATTCAATAACGTTTTGGGGGGCAAAATGAAGAAAACACAAAAGTTGAAGAGAGGAAAGGTGTTTATCTCCTGCAATAATTGACTTGGAAATCCTTTTCTTACAGAGCTCATGCAGCGACAGCCAACGCTTCTGTTTTTATCTCACTCTGTGTCTTCTTCTTTCCACTTTGATGGCGCAACTTATTTGAGGCTTGATCGGCCTTAGAAACGATTTTCGAAACTGTAAATCCCGCAACTTCAAAATTATTTGCTCTATGCGGAATCAAAGAATTTCGAAGAACAACATCGACTCCGTCATAACACCAAACACCCACTGAAGCCTCTCCTTTAAGTCCAATGGCAAACCAACCTACACCAGCAGCAGCAATGTCAACAGAACTCGATTCCCGAATGTTGCCACATACATGGAATTCTTTCCTAACCCATTTCCCAAGCTCCTCCACACGTTTCTCTCCAATTGGCGGCTGAAACATGAAAAAGCATGTAAGAATAAGCTAATGCATGGACTATGAACTTCAGATCTAAAGTTCCCAAAAAGGAAAAGTTCAGAGCGCAAACATTTATATTAGATGTTTGGGAACTTAAATATAGCATTGTAAGGGTGCTGGAAAAAATAATCGCACGTCAGTAGTCTGGTCCTGTTACATTCAAGTATTTGCTCAAGAAAAGTTCAAGCCATATTAATTTTTTGCTCCCAAATGCAATAACCAGTAAAAGTTCAAAAACAGAAACAATAATTGCATAAGCTTTTAAAGTGTTTCCCACTTGATAAGAACCTCCTTAAGGAACTCGGGTTCCCTTCATAAAGTTTTCTTAAACAAAATGCCCTCGGCAAATCCTAAAAGGGGGTGTAATTAAAAGTTTCATTTCAGACACCAAAGTCTATAAATTAAAACAATTCTTAGAGTCAACCTCGACCAAATAAATACATTTTTTACTTAAAGCCAAACAATATCTACAGAAGCTGCAAAAGCAACTTCCTTTTTGTTATTTTATTCCAAAGTAAATAGTTTTACCACTAAAAATCAAATAGAAGCAAGATGCACTCGAAATGAATAGCTGATGCCAAAAGGCTGATTTGCAATTTACTATGGACTTGAGCCTAAGGTCCTATTTTCATCTCCCAAAGCTGACAGTGAATAATGAATAATCCGAACAAGGCCAAACATATGAGTGCCAAAGGCGAGGTAAGATTACGGTTGACTTACTATCATGTAGGATAACATAATCTTAAGAGTGAACCTTTGTATTAATAAGGTGAGAACCGTACCTCTAATTGACGGCCAAAATGATCTGCCAACATATTTCCAACATTCTCGGTTTTCCCCATGTGTAGTGGAAGGTAAGGAGAAGCCCAGACTGTGACGTATATAGAATCTACTGATGACTCCTCTACATCTAGCCTCATCAGTCCACCAATATGAACCGAATGCCCCACCTGTAACAGCACATTATAACACAGAATAAGGTACAAAGTACAAACATGTATCACAAAAATATCCTGCATTCACCTAAAATGCACCCAAGTGCTCAAAGGATTTGAGCAGGAGCACCGGCACTTTTGTTTTGGTCCAAACTTCATGCATACAAAGAATCAACAAGCACTACCCATACTGAATCTTCAAATGTCAGAAACATCTGGTTCTCACACATTCATACCGGTGCTTCCGACACAAAAGTACCATCTGGCTTTGATGGAAAAACCAGTCCTCAATAATCCACCAACAAACTATTTTTAAGTTCTTACGTTTTTGAACGAATGAACAATGGTCGGGCACTTCTGTTCATATCAACACAAGATTAATCTAAACATATGCCAATGAGTAGTGAGGGCGTTTCACTGCAACCTAAGGCCCATGGGCTACATTATGTGGTTTCCAACTTCTCGAAACTACCATACATTTCACAAATATACAGATTTGACAAGAAATAGAACAGAAAATTAACATCATACAGATATTGTCACTTGACAACAAATTCACCATCATACTAACCTTGAGCCTATACGTCCTTGGTTTCAACTCCTTGCTAATCTGAACAAGCTTCTGCTCTTCCCTATTCAACCTAGTGCAAATCTGATGAGGGTGCAAAAGCCCCGGAGTATCAAACAACTTAGTCAGTCCAGGTAATAGCCCCTCGACCCTCACAATCCCCAACGTAGTCCCGGGCACTGGCGCTTCAGTCAAAGGTACAACCTTACCACCAACGTACTTACCTATCGCATTGATCAAAGTCGATTTACCTGCATTCTGAGCCCCAATCGCCCACACATTCCCCCTTGGGCCCGCCAACCCCACCACGTCATCAAACAAATTCTTCAGACCCCAATTCTTCATCGCGCTAACAAGATGCACGCTTGTGATCTTATTCGCACCCCCCTCTCTAGCCCTAGCCCGAACCCAATGCTCTAATCTAGCAGGTGATATTGATGAGGGCAAAAGATCGATTTTTGTCGCTACCAAGACAACCCTAGGCAAATTCCCCGATTTGCCCTCCTTCCAAGAGGCCGAGTTCTCATCAATAGTGGCGGATACCAACTTTGCCACTTTCCTCGGGAATGACCCATCAAAGTCAGCCACATCTACCACCATTAAAACCACTGCCCTCGCCCCCGTTATCAAATTCAACTTCCTCCCCACCGTATGATCAAAGTCGAAATCAGGCAAAAGGTTTTCCACTGTTGGATCCTTCACCTTCCCGTAGTGCCTCAGGGAGTGGCACCTCGCGCACACCACTGGCTTTTCAGGCAAACTAGGGTTAGGATTAAGAGATTCAACATTTTCATCCTTTTGCTCATTCAAAGATCCCCTTTTTAATAAATTAGATGCCTCAATCTCATCCAAACCCTTGTTTCGATTTACCGGAATTTTATAATCTAGGGTTTTGGGCGAGGGTTTAACAAAAAACCCGGGTCTTTTGGGGTCGTTGTCCTGCAAGGGAACACCACAGCCAGGGCAGATGAGGTGGGTGGTGGCATCGTTGTAATTGCCGTCTCTGTTGAAGGAAAAAGTTGGGATTTTTGGAGGGTTTGGGGATTGGAAAGAGAATGGCCTGAAGAAGAAATTGGGGGTTGGGGTTTTAGTAGGGTTTTGGGATAGGGGTTCGGATAGAGATAATAGGGGAGATACACGTAGTGGTTGTGTTAGCGTATGGATATAGTGAGAGAATGGGAGAAAAAGCTTGAGCTTTGATGATGAAATCGTTCGGATACTCATTCTCTCTCTCTCTCTCCCTCCCTCTCTCTCTCTCCCTCGCAACAAACCCAAACCCACTCCAACCTCTCTTATATATATATATATATATATATACGCCCCACCTTCAATTGATATTTTTCATTGACAAAATTGTTATGTTTAAATTTCTACTTCTGACGAGCAAGGGTTTCTAGAGCGACAGAGAGAGAGATGGGAGTGGGAGAGATCGATCTCTCTGACGACGGCAAGGCCTCGCAAATCTCGTGCTCGGTTTGTTTGGAGCCTGTGGTCGATAATGGGGACAGATCCTGGGCAAAGCTCCAATGCGGCCATCTGTTTCACCTCGGTGAGTGTAATTCTTATCGGGTTCCATGTAAATTACTGTAATTTTCATCCATTCGGGCTACGATCTTGGTGAATTTGATGAATTTGGGGTTAATTGTGATATGGGTATGTAAATTTTGGTTGATTAAGCCTTTCGAGCTGGAATTTTTTTATCAGGGCAGATGGTTTTTTAACCGGTATGGTCCGATTCGTGATTTTTGTTTACAATTTCACTTTGAGATCATAATTATGTGGTTAAATCCATCCGAGTTTGTGTAATTCGTTTCTGTTTTGATGTAAATTACTGTGATTTTCATCCGTGTGGGTGAAGATCTGGGTTCAACTCGATGAATTTGTGGTAAATTGTGATACGGGTCTGGAACTTTTGGTTGATTAAGATTTTTGAGCTGGATTTTTTTTTATCAGGGCAGTTAATTTTTTTTATATCTGGGTATGGTCCAATATCATGATTCTTATTTAGACTTTTACTTTGAGATCATAATTATGTGGTCAAATCCATCTCAGTTAGTCAAGTTTTTTGGTTAATTGAACTTTTTTAGTTGGATTATTTATGTGAGATCTATTTTTATCTGAGTTTTTTGTTGAATTCGTGCTCCGATGGAGATCTTTGGTTCAGATCGTGACTTTTAGTTAGTGTTATGTTTTATTATACGGGTCGGTACTAGTTGTGGTAGATTGATTCTTGAGAGCTAGACAAGCTATCAAGATGGTTCCTTTTCAACATAATTTGTCGAAATCGTGTTCTGATTTTTATTGAGATCATGACTTCTGGTTAAAGTTACGGTTAATTTTATAGGGGTGAAAGCATTTTTGGTCAATTAATCATTTTAGCTGGATTCTATATCAAAATTGTTCCTTTATTTTTCAGTTCTTTTTACTTTCGCACTTTATGTTGTCATATTTTTGTTCTCATTGACACTTTTAATTTGAGATCATAAGTTTATTTTTACATGCAGATGTTTTTTTATTACATCTACTAGATTTTTTATTTGAGATATGCTGGCTATTGAATATCTTGGATTAAAAATCCTAGTTGTTTTTGGTTGGTTAGACCTTTTGACATGAATTTTTCATCAAGGTAGTTCTTCATATCCGAATTTTGTTGGTTGCGATCAAATTTCTTGGATTGATGTTCCTTTGAGACTTTGAGATGCTGGTATTGGTGTTTTGGACTAAGTTCGTTGGACAGAACAGATAGCTTTTGTTGTTCTGAATTTAAAATTAGCAGAGCGTAGTTATAAGGATATTTAATGAAACAAATTGTGCTGCGATTAATTTTGATGTAAATCTGTATGCTTTTCGCAGATTTGGTCAATGATCCGATTGATTAGTTTATTTTTCGGTTTGTTAAAGTGTGAGCTGGAGTATTAATTATAGTTTCCTTTTCATCCATATTTTTTTTGCGATTCATGTTCGAATTATGAATAATTAGTAGCCTGTGAAGTCATGGTTGGATCAGTTGTTTTTGTGGTTTGTTATATGCTGATTTTGCATTTTTTGTCCAACCATAAACATACTTTTAGCTTAATCGTATCTTATGCCCACCTTATGCCCACCGTGTTCCATAAACTATCAACCTTCGATTGCTCAATTACCCTTTTTTTAATCTGGTATTAGGTGACTAACTAAATCCATGTGGCATTATTGTCCCAAATTAAACTTAGCAATGTGATTGAGGGTAACTTTTTTGGCCTTGTCCCGTACTGGAATTTGGAGTATGTGGTGGCGTCGTAACAGTATTTGGTTTTCATGCTGGATCATGCCCCTCTATTGATACAGTGAAAATTTTATTAAAGAAAAAGAAGTGGTATTTATGGAATTTTTCTTAAGGTTTTCAGAATTTTGGGAAAAGTTATCAACTACTTGTTTCTTCATGGCATCAGTTAATTTCCTAATTATGTGCTGCAAGCCATTGCTAACTACTTTTTCCTATTATAAAATTGCTAGACAATTTTTCCTCAGATAAATCATTAATCTAGTGTAGCTAATACTTAAAAATCCCTCAATTTCATTATTTTAAAAAATATATATTTTTCTTTGGAACCTCCCTTTTCTTTGAGGCAAACCATAGTCACTATTATTTCTCATTTTTTTTTCCTTTCAATTTCACTGCATCGCTGCAATGTTAGATAGGTTGCCATGCATAAAAAATTTACCCACCAATATCAGACGTAGCTTTATACATAGTGAACATGTCTCCCGAGAATGTCATAACCCAACAGGCTTCCATTTGTCTCTGCCAATCACCACTATTGTATTAGCCAATCACACTCCAGATCATTTGTGTCGACTGCAGTATTATTTGAAAGATATTCCTCCACCTTATCTTGTGCTACTTTTTTATTTATTGTCAATTATTTTTCACTTTCCTGACCTATTTTTCATGATTTTGTAGTCCATTTTAAATTCCAGTAAATAATTTGTATATGCTAGTTCTTGCGCCTTTTATTTGGAAGGATCAACCAATTAAACCCTTCTCGGGATTACTTGAGATTTGAGATTAGGTAATAGAGAAGGCAAAGTAAGACAATGTTGTGTGTTTTAATTGCAAATACTTTTAAAATAAAAACCATTTCCTTTTGTAATTTTTTTTCCTGTTTCAGTTTCTTTGTGATTGAAGCAGGAATCAAAGAATCTTTTTATTGATAGTTTGAGGTATAGTTGTTGATAACACTTATAAGAACATAAGTATAAAATGGGAAATGCATTATAGTGGAACAGTGCCTTTCTGAATCCTGATTCTATACGGAAAGTTGGTTCAGAAATTGTTTTTTAAATTTAATTGTCATTTGCACATGATTGAGAAAAAGCTGACGAGTCAATAAGTAGTCTCAAAATAAGATGCCCATTTGTTATTGAAGCACGACCCCAAATAAAGTTCCAACTTTGCTTCCTTGCCCGATGCTATGTGGGATGGAAAGTATGCCATGTATACCATAACATACAAGCACCAGGTCATGTGGGTCCTAATTTTAGAATAATGTTTTGCACTTCTAGCTTTTTATTTACACATAGTTATGTTTTTACTCGAGAGAAGATAGTTTTACATTTGGTTGAGGTTAAACAGAAAGTGTATCATCCTTTTATACTTAATTTAAAGTTGTTTTCTACTTTGCATTCTCATTTATCATGTTATGAGTGATGTAAAACTAAAAGTTAATGACTGCTGAAGCTGTTTATAACATTGTAATCGTGTTGCATGTAATTAACTCTTTTAGTTTCCATATAAGAAACTGCTGATTGTTTACCACTGTATTCTTGAAGATATAGCATTTACTTTATTTCATCGAAAATAGTATGTCTCAGCAGTGTCTCTAATATATTATCTTTATACAAGCATTTTTTCAAAAGTATGTTCTGTTTTGAGGGAATAGTTATATTTTGCATTCTTTTCCTCTTTGTTTTCCAAGATATGTTGGTACTTAAGTAAATTATAGCTTAGACCCTTGACAGTTGAAGCCTCACTTGTACTTTTCAAAATGATCATGCATGTGTTTCACTTGTCAGAGGTGATTTGTAACCTACTTGAATTCCTATTATATCACTATCTATCCTTCCATTCACTCTGCTTTTTTAATCCCTTAATTGTAGTCAAAATTTCTTGTCAAAATTAATATCTTTTTCAATTTCCTGTTGAAATACATTACAAGACCATATAATGCCATTATATTTTTCCATATAATGCCCTTTTGAGTTCCCTTTTAGAAACCAATAGATTCTCTCTATACACTTGATACTGGATATAAGTAGGACCAACTTGTTATATACTGGAAAATAAGATGAACAAACAAACACATATGGAACCTCTCTTCCATGTGGAACTTAAACAACTTAAACTCCTTTTCAACCTAGGAAATTTTCAAATTGATAATCTGCAATAGCATATCTGCTCACTCTAATATGTCACTACGTGTACATTAATCAAAACCTTCTTTTCCACCACGCAGACATGCTATGATAGTTGTACTTCTTTTACAGGTTTCATTTCCTTACTTTTAGAAAAGGAGATTTCTTATTTACAGTATGCATATGATTGTTTTTTGCTGTTAACAACCTGCATGTTTCTTCACTATTTACAGATTCATTAGTTTGTTGGGATGATTTGCAATTTTGTTTATCTGACAGGATTTAAGTGCCATAGAAAAATCAATTTTGAAAGGCCATTAAAAGAATTTAGCTTTGTTATCGACATCTTATTTCTTTCTCTTTACTAGTGATTTTTTTTGTTTTGTTTTGTTTTTTTGGTATCACGAGATCTAAGGTAGATAAGGACATCTGGAATGTTACTTTTGGGTTATATTTGACTATAGTTTTTACTTACTTCCCTTGTATTTTTCTGCTGAAAGATGTAGCTTTTATCTTTGGATAATGCTATTAGGGAATGTCAGTTCAGCATTGAAATAGACTACATATTACCATGCCATGAAAGAAGAGGGGAGAATATATATAGGAATATTTACATTCTTTTATCATTTTTCCATGAATACCATAGTTGCGAATTTTTATCCTGTGAAAAGCAGGAATAAAGAGAGTAGAAGTGACTATTTCCCACACTTCCAGAGTACCACTATCTTTTGGACTTACCATTGCATATAATTCTTGCACAACCCAAGTACAGAAGTCCTCGACCAACCCCTCGTCTTGAATTATGCACAAGCACTGCCCACTTTTGCATCGTAACATACTTTTAGCTATTGATCCTTTCCTAATTGTTCATGAAAAAATTTGGCATGTCTGTAGTGTGTTTTCTCAACTTTTTATGACATTGTTGCTATATAAACATTTGATGGGTTCTTTCTAAAAGAAAAGATCAGTTGAATGTACGTGATAATTCTTTACTCTCAACAAGGCGCATGTCTACCATAGTCTGAAAATGTTCCACACAGTGTGCTTAAAATTGTGTTTTGACTTGTGGCTGTTCATGTCTTTGTGATGATTTTCAGATTGCATTGGTTCTGCTTTCAATTTTAAAGGAGTAATGCAATGCCCCAACTGTCGGAAAATTGAGAAAGGGCAATGGTTATTTGCAAGCCCTTCTCGTTCATTTCCAGATGTGAGCATGGATGACTGGGTGGTCCACGATGAGGACCTGTATGATTTAAGCTACTCTGAGATGGTAAAATAATTTTATCAGAATTCCATGCGTTTTAATTGTTTCATCTGCATGCCAATGTCCTTATCTATTGATCTACCATGTCTATCACTTATGTTTCTGTGATGCCAAAAGCAATGGTTCTACCTTGATACACGGACCCGAGAACCTGCCAAATGACCCACAACTGACTTAGAGAGATGCATGTCAGTAGGATGGTTGTGGTTCGCCAAATTATCCATTAAGGGATGACGGATATGGGTTTTGATATTGCTGAAACATTAATCTCAAGTAAAATGGTGGATAGGTGCTTACCTTGTTTAGGATTTTTAGGCAGGGTTCCTCGATATGGTAGAAAGGGAAATGACTGAATCAGAGATGAGAGAAGTGCACCAACTCAAGATGAAATCAAATATATTTTTTTTAAATGGTTTTTTAATGTATGATGAAGACAAAAAAATGTGCTTCTTCAAAACATTGAATGTACGATAACTGAGAATAACGTAAGGTGAGGGCAGTCAAAACTGACTTTCGCTGAAATTATAGAGGAATAAACATGAGTATCGTGGTTTGACGATGAATATGTCCCGTAATCGGATTAAATGGCTGAAATAGATCAATTTAGCTGGCCTCTTTTAGTTTAAAAACAACTTAAATGTATTGGGTAGAGTACAGGTTCTGGATTTGGCCATTCAAGTATTGTCTCTAATGCCGCTCAGTTTTATTTTGCGTCTCTTCTTTTGAAAATTATCCAGATGGGTACTTTTGGCCATGTTTATTTGGAGTGTGAGGGGTGGGATAGTTTTATTTGTAATGTGGAACCTGCTTATAAAATGTTGGGATGGCATTTTTGCAATCTGTACTAATGTTAGGATGGTACTGTTTGTCCTATTTTGGTTGGATAATCCCATACTACATGGAAGGTGTTATGACTTATACCCCTGGATGGTATAAATTGCCCGGTAGAGTTATTACTTATTACCCCCTTATACCCTTTATCCTAGTGAGAACTTACGTTACTTTATACTTAAATGGTTTTTGCAGTCTTTTGGAGTTCACTGGTGTCCATTCAGCGGCTTAACGCGACTGCCATCGTCCTTCGAGTAAGTTCTTAGAAAATTACTCTTACTGGGAAGAAAGAGCTCTTGTTGTTTTCTATATCGAGGTCCATTTGAAATTTTGACAGAGAATTCTTGAGCTTGCACCTGCACTTATATATATATATATATATTGCAGTATTCTGAATTTTTTTATAATCCGTTTCTATATTTTTATAGTTGGATATTAACCTACTGCAATCCTCCGCCTTTATTCAGGCTTGGGTGCTGTTGTTGTATTCTAAATTTTTCCTCTTCCAATTAAATCTGGGATTTTTTTTGAACTTTGGTTTATTTCAATTCTTCTGTGTTAGCTTTCTAGAGCCTCTCGTCGTACATTGTATGTAATTTTAGTTCACTGAGGGTTTTTTAGAATATGGAGTTATTTCATTTCTGGGGTTCGACTTAGGGCTTGTTTGGTAAGGGCTTAAAAGCCCAGCTTAGTTGCGGGACCCACTTTTAAGCTTGGGCATGTAAGCTAGCTTTTTTGCTTTTCGGCCCAAAAAAGCTTTAAGCTAGCTGGAGCTACCTTTTTTGTGCAATACCAAATAAGCCAGCGTATGAACTTTTAAGTTGCAACCAAACCAACCCTTAGTAGGGGTCAATGTTGTTAATGTATACGTTATGTTGGGATTTCTGACTTGCAAATGTTAAATTTAATGAATTGCGATTTAGTGTATATATGTAAAGAGAGTTTCTTGTGGTATTGAAGGTAATTCATTTGTCAAGTTTTGATAACCTATGTCCAAGGATCAGAAAGAGACTCTGCCCTTCAATTGAAATGTCCAGAAGACTTACTATTTTTGAAAGAAGCTTTTATGAAATTATGAAAATTTAACTTCATCTACGCACACGGAAGATGGGTTGTACATCATTAATTTGCACTAGTATATGTGGTACACTGTAGCTACTTATTCAATACATATGCATGTGTTGCTTTATCATTCGTGTTGTTGACGATTCATTATCTTTTGCTATCGACATATTAGGATCGTTTTCAGCATTAGATTCGCTGATATTTGTCTCTTGTTTTAATTTTCATCATCTGATTTCTCTAATATCTGTTGTTTTTCCTTTTACAGTGAAGCGGAGTATTCAGCTGCTGCATGTAAGATAAAAGCTCCTTCTGCTTAAGTGGTGCTTTTCTTTGTTTCTAGATTCAGGTAGAATATGGAGTTCGTCTTCCGACCTAAAATTTGTGAGAACTTTTTAAATTTTACAGATCATGATCTTGTTGGACAGCAAGCTTTATTTGAGCCATCAGCTGGATCGTCTGCTTCTCATCCGTGTCCGTATATCGCTTATATGGGACCTGTCCACCCATCATCATCAAGTTCCGGTAGCAATGTTCAGGATGGTGGTTCTAGTTATAATAATCACTGGAACGGGGCATCGGGCCCCAGCGAGGTGGCAACTTCTTATGGTTATCCTGCCATGGAAGTCCATTACCATACTTGGGAGCACCAGGCTTTGCCTTTCTCTTCATCAAGCAGTCGTGGTGCTGGTGGTGCAGATCAGCTTTCAGTTCCATCTGTTACCCACCGGCAAACTAGGCCAAATTCTGATGGGTCTAGGTCAGGCAACTTTATGCATCATTTACCTGTGGGCCACAGGTAAGCTCTGTAGTACCAAGCGTGCATTTTAGTTAATTTTGTTGTACTGTCTGTTGATTACGAAGTCCATTAGAATATTTCTACCAGAAACACTTTTGAATTATTGGATTCTGAAACAGATTTTAGGGATTTTTGTAAGCATGAGGTGTTAGAAATGTACAGATATTTGTCCTCCTTGTTTTAGAAAATAATCTTAACGACTTAACCAACGCATATGATAAAAAGTTGACCCTTTAGTAGGATTGGCTGCTTGTATCAAGCATATGATAACAAAAGGACTTAAGTTAAAAAATATACTCGAACTCAACACTTTTGTCACTCGAATCGAGCAATTATTGAGTCAAGTTCGAGTTACTCGCTAGTAGCTCGTCCCATAGCCACTCCTACCCAAGAGGAGTGATGGAGAATAATATATATAAAATAAAAAGTTTTCCCACACTAATGGCTTGGGTTTTAGAAAGATTGGCTTCTGAACACTCGGTCAATTCTGAAACCAATCTAAAAGGGAATGTACCGAGAAATTTACTTTGAATGTTCTCTTTATAAGCTCTGTAATCTTTGTTTTGGTTTTGATTGCAGTTCTGGTGCTCGAACGGGGAGCTCAGCGACATCTTCGAGGATTCCACCTCACCCAGGCAGCGTTGCTCGTACCCGTGATCGAGTCCAGGCCCTCCAAGCATACTTTCAGCTGCCAAGCAATACGCCACCTGTACGTACACCTGTCATCTCCGGTTCACGGAGATCTGGTACCCCCCGAGGATATTCTCAAGTGGGTTCTGCTGCTACGTTTTCCGATCAAGCCGAAGGCTACTACTACTTCCCATCCGCTTCATCCGGTGGTCGAAACACTTTGGAAATGGAATCTCATCCTCTATCAAACCGCTTCCATTCTTGGGAGAGAGAGAGTCATAACCCTTTTTCATTTAGCCAAGCCAGTAGAGAGTCCATTTGGGCTCCGTTGCATCACTGGAGGCATGGATCAGACAGGACGCAGTCCCAAAATCGGTGATTAAAAACCCCTTAATTTATGTTTCGTGAAGCAAACTTGCGCTAAACTATGCCTGGAAACAAACTTATGCATGTTTGAGATAAAACCGATAACGTTATATGCTTTGGCATGTGCTCAAAGTGCTGTGGCGTAGCCTTGAAATTATGTTTATTTGGGTAGCTATGCGCTGTGTGTGTGCTGGACTGGCTTCCTCAAGTTCCTTTGCCCCGGGGATATAAATAAAGCTTTGTTTTATTGGATGGTTAAAATCTCCTGCCCCTCTTTCGGTTTGATAATTATGTCCTCAACGTATATTTGTGAAATTTGGAAAGTTTATGGTAAAGCTGTTGAGCTGTGGTGGTTTAATGGAGATGGTCATAATTTTGTTGAAGAAGTTTGATTTCATGAAGTTATGAGTTCGTTTTATGTCATGAATGGGCTATTAATTTCACAGTAGTTCACCGATTGGTAATATCATTGATACAAAAAATTGTACGCTCTATCTTTGATCTCTCGAACCCGACCAGGGGATAAGAAAAAGTTAAAGGGGGGAAAGGGTATCGCGCTTAGAAAAATTAAAAGCATTTCTTTTCCATCTATTGGTGCGGGGACTGTTTGGTACATTTTGGTATTACACATCTTCTCTTTGTTTCCC
>MKEJ01056986.1:0-11318 GCA_001753735.1 Embelia ribes
AGTAAAAGAAGAATCTCTGAATCTCTTCCTCCTACCACCTTCACCAACATCTGCACTGCCTCTGCCACCAACACTAACACTACCACTACCACCACTACCGCCACGACTACCTAAGCTAAGCCCTGCATTATATACGGGTCTCGAACAAGAAGATTAACCAGAAGGCCTAGGAGGTCGAGCCTCAAGAATCTGTTGCCGCTCAAGCAAACTCTCCTCAACCTTTATTGCCGTGCTCATACTATCCGCATACGTCTTGTGAAGTCCTGAAGCCACAGTGGACTTGATAGCGTGACGTAAACCACTCTCAAACTTATGCACCCGTCATTCTTCCGTATAGATGACTTTAGGCGCATATCACGAAAGAGTAGTTAATGCCCTCTAATAATTCTGTACCGATAAATTCTTCTGAACCAAATTTATAAATTCGGTCCTCTTACTTTCTCGAAGAGTGCTAGGAAAGAATTCCTTAAGAAAAGTATGCTAAAAATCCGCCCAAGGCATGCCATATTGACCAAACAATTCGTCGTATCCTTTCCACCACTCACTGGCTTTTCCTTGCAAATAAAATGGTGCTATAGCCATCCTCAGATCATTATCCATAATACGATTCGCATAAAAAAAATTCTCAACTCCCATGAGTCAATACTTCGCCATAATCGGTTCCTCGTCTCCTTTGAAAGTAGGTGGGTTCATCTGTCAAAAACTCATTTGAGCAATTAAAAATTTCACCTGAGCACTAGGTACATGCTCAACCCTTAGCTCTACTCTTGTACGTTGTGCTAAAATTCGGAATACTTATTCCATCCAACAAAATATCGTAGAAGGATCTCCAGGAAGTCCTCTCACATTAGTACCAATGCCCCCGTTTGCGGAATAAAAGTCGCTTCTACTTTCGGTTAAGCCAATGGCGATGGCGGATTATGAGGATGCCTATCAGGAATTTCCTCCTCATTCTCCTCCATGCTCATCTCTCCCACCTCCTCAAGATGGGGTATGTTCTCCGCCACTCGAATCTCGGCTTCACGAGACCTTTTAAGCATACTATCAATGTCATCCGCATCTCGTCCACATGTACGCCCACCTCGACCACCAAGACATCCACTGCCACGCTGATCTTCTCCACCTCGAGCCATGAAGATCTCGATCACGTTCTCAATCTTCACATACAAACAATAATAAGTAAAACATAAGTCAAATGCACCAATATTTCACTTAACACTCACCAACTCCCACGACTGTAATTCACATAACACGCAATTTCCCCGCAACCAATACACAACAAGCCTGCACTCGCATACCCACAACCAATTCTACCCATAAGCCACCAAGTTTTGACATAACTTGGTTAAGCTCTAATATCAACCTATTACGCTCCGAATTCCGAAAATTTTGGGGGTGAGTGTTTTCTCTTTTTAAAGAAAACGAAAAGAAAAATATATAGTTTTGAGAAAAAGAAGAAAGTATGAGAAAAAGAAGAAAATAGGGAAAAAAACGCTAATCGTCAATCTCATCAACAACTCATTCTACAACATATCAATATCAAACTATGCATAAATGAAATCTACACTATATCATGCATGCGACATTTATATTGAATCAAGATATATACTTCGCATGCATACAACTTTTATATCAACATAAGGTAAACACCATGTTTATATATACAATAGCAAAATGCTTCAAATGTATAACATATTACACATCGTTCTAACTTGAATATATAATCTGCCACTAAAGGCTACAATAACGTATAATATATCAAAAGAGTATTACAACTATAATACTAAGCCTTGATAAATACAATATGAGGGTGAGGCTACAAAATGAACATCAAAATGAAATCTGCAACTAAAATATAGTGTTGTCATACATATCTACAATATCACACGCCCAAGTCAATGACAACTCTCGTCAACATCCGGACCTATATCACAATTTAGAAAAAGAATTGTACGGGTTAACCTTCTAAATATCAGAATAAATGTGACGTTATGCGGTTCCTCAAATGTAATGAATGCACCAAAGTATGAATGTGATGCAATGTATGCCAACACACACATACTGACAACCCTCGCCAACACATTCGATCATGACTCAAATAAATAATTAGGAACTAGTGTCTATTTCATTTTCAAAATATTGTTATGACCCGTCGCCCGCATGATAATGCCTAATCATAACCCTCTTTGATCTATCGTCTGCGTGGTAACACCTAATCAAAGGTAAATCCCTGCACAAATTTTCTAACTTTTACGGTAAAGCGTCAAACTTTATTTTTAATTTATTTTCCTCACAAAAACAGCCCACACTTGTCCCGAAAAGAAAACAAGAATTCAATTACCAATGATATGTAATGCAATTTTTTAAGTTCAAAAATACATTATAAACACACGCTTTTCTTTAAAAACGAGAAAACGTTCATCCTGAAATTTTGGGAATCTGAGGCATGAGAATTATTTATACAATTCTAAATTAGGAGTGATTAAAGAAAAAAAATATTTTAATACACTAAAGAAAGTGATAAATATACATACAGTTGGGATGCCTTTCAAACCTCCGCATCAAGATGCATCAACTCGTTAATTAAAATTCTAGTAATATTTTAGTTCGTCTATCATAGCGCGAGAAGAAAAAGAAAAAACAGAAAAAGGTACCTGTTGCGACTTTACCTTCTCTTTTTCTGAGCTCCGGTGAACTTATGGCTATCTCCCTCGGCCCTAATTTTGTTTATCCGTTGGTACAAAGTTAAGAGGATTGTTCCATTTCTACACCAAGATAAATAGGTATGTATGTATGTATGTATATAATGAACAATTCTCCAAATAATCTCGTGTATATATTAATCTCTCCTTCAAAAAGAAAAAACTGATTGTAAACTAAATATATGTTATTAATCCGCAATTTGGCTCCCTCATTGTTGTGTGACAAGGGCAATCACAACAATGCTCCTTTATGAGCTTATATACTAAAGTTAGATATTGAATTTAAGGAATTCTCCTGTCAGTTTATATAATTCTCCCTGCATAGACAAATAATTGGTGCAGTTTGGCAGAGACACAGTTTTAAGATAAAGTCAAATAGTAACTTTAAATCAGCTTCTCAAAATTGGTTTTGAGAGTTTAATTTTAAAAGTAGTTGTGGCTCAATTGTTTGGTAAAAAATTCTAGAAGTTGCTTTCTATAAGTGGTATGATATTTGGTAAAGTAGTCTTTTTGTTGTAAAAAGACAAAAGTGGACTTGTATTGAGAATACAACATATACGATTGAGGTTGTTTTGATAATTAATAATAAAAAAGACAGAAACAGCTTTTGTAAGCACTCTTAAGGCTACTGCTAAAAGCACCATTAGAAAAACGGAAGCCAATTTTAAAAGCATGTATTTATATCATTTACCAAACTAGGCCTTAGTTTTTGTACTTGATCTATTATTTGGCTATTTAAGAAACTAAAGAAAGGAAACAAGAAGAAGTGCTGAATTTTTGGCTTTATGCTGAGGGTACTTTTATATTGTGAGTACTACCAATTTCATTCATCTGAAATGGGTTGCTCGTACTTTTATATGGACGAATTTGTTTGGCAATACTCTAAATTTGGCAGATATCACAGGTGTCAGGAAATGAGTAGCAATATGGTCGAGGGTGTGGATGAAACACGAGATAAAAATGGATCTATTTGTGAAACCCTGAATACGAATGCTGTTGGAATTGGAGAGGATGCAGGTATTGAGCCTCGTAACGGTATTGAATTTGATTCAAATGAGGCAGCATATTCATTTTATCAAGAATATGCCAAGTCTATGGGATTTACAACTTCAATAAAGAACAGCCGCCGTTCAAAGAAATCGAAAGAATTTATTGATGCCAAATTCGCGTGTTCCAGATATGGAGTCTCTCCGGAATCAGATGGTGGTAGCAGTAGACGTCCTGTTGTCAAAAAGACGGACTGCAAAGCCAGCATGCACGTGAAGAGGCGTAAAGATGGGAAGTGGTATATTCATGAATTTATAAAGGAGCATAATCACGAGCTTTTACCTGCCCTGGCATATCATTTTCGAATTCATAGGAATGTAAAATTAGCTGAAAAGAATAATATGGACATTCTGCAAGCAGTTAGCGAACGGACACGAAAAATGTATGTCGAGATGTCAAGACAAACAGGTGGCTATCAAAGTGTTGGTAATGGCATCCGTCCTGATGCGATAAGTCACGAGTTTGAAAAAGGACGGTACTTGGCTCTCGAAGAGGGAGATGCCCAAGTTATGCTCAATTATTTCACGCACATACAGAAAGAGAATCCGTCATTTTTCTATGCAATTGATTTAAATGAAGACCAACGCCTGAGAAATTTGTTTTGGGTTGATGCTAAAGGCCGGAGCGACTATAAGAGTTTTAGTGATGTTGTTTTCTTTGACACTAGTTATATTAATAGCAATGATAAGTTGCCTTTTGCTCCTTTTGTTGGAGTTAACCATCATCAACAGCCCATGCTGCTTGGATGTGCATTAGTTGCTGATGAGACTAAGCCAACATTCATTTGGGTAATGAAGACATGGCTTAGGGCAATGGGTCGACAAGCTCCAAAAGTGATAATAACCGATCAAGACAAAAATTTAAAGGCAGCGATAGAAATTGCTCTACCCAATTCACAGCATTGCTTTGCTTTGTGGCATGTGTTGGAAAAGATCCCTGAAGCTCTCCCCTTTGTTGTCAAACGGCATGAGAACTTTATAAAAAAGTTCAACAAGTGCATTTTTATGTCGTGGACAGATGAGCAGTTTGATATGAGATGGTGGAAAATGATAAGTCAATTTGAAATTCAAGAAGATGTATGGGTCCAATCATTGTATGAGGATCGGCATAAGTGGGTCCCTTCTTACATGAGGGATACATTTTTGGCTGGGA
The DNA here is from genome assembly GCA_001753735.1 of Embelia ribes. Lineage (NCBI taxonomy): Eukaryota > Viridiplantae > Streptophyta > Magnoliopsida > Ericales > Primulaceae > Embelia > Embelia ribes. Next base: position 4,902 of record MKEJ01056986.1, read on the forward strand.
TGTCTACGAATCAGCGTGCAGAGAGTGTCAATTCCTTCTTTGATAAGTACATCCATAAAAAAATAACTCTGAAGGAGTTTGTGAAGCAATATGGGGTGATTCTCCAAAATAGGTACGAAGAAGAAGCGATAGCTGATTTTGACACATTGCACAAACAGCCTGCGCTAAAGTCTCCTTCGCCTTGGGAAAAACAAATGTCGACCGTTTATACACACGCAATATTTAAGAAATTCCAAGTCGAGGTTTTGGGTGTAGTTGGGTGCCATCCTAGGAAAGAGATTGAAGATGAAATAGGTGTAACATTTAGAGTCGACGACTGCGAAAAGGGCGAACATTTTATGGTTTTATGGGATAAGTCAAAGTCGATTGTCTCCTGTTCATGTCTTCTATTTGAATTCAAAGGGTTCCTTTGCAGGCATGCAATGATTGTTCTCCAAATTTGTGGTCTTTCAAGCATCCCATCTCACTATATACTGAAGAGGTGGACAAAAGATGCAAAGAATGGTGGGTCCACTGTCGAAGGGATAGATCCTGTTGAAAATAGAGTGCAAAGATATAATGAGCTTTGTAAACGAGCAATTGAACTGGGTGAGGAGGGATCTTTAAGTGAAGGAAGTTATAACATTGCATTTAGTGCACTTGTTGAAGCTCTGAAGAACTGTGTAAATGTCAATAATAGTAAAAATGTTGGAGAATCCAGCAACAGTGCTCTTTGCTTTCGTGACCTTGAGGAAGAGAATCTAGGAAGCTTTGCTGTTAAAACAACTAAGAAGAGATCCGCAAACAGGAAGCAAAAGGTGCCTGCTTCTGATTTTGTCTCTGGAAACTGTTTTCTCGTTTTAAGGAATGGTCCTCGAATCAGTTTTTACAGATATATTCTGAGCATACAAACTAAAGTTTTAGAAATCTGTGGTAACTTGTTTTCTCTGGTGAGTGTGCGTTGATGTGTGACAGAGACAAAGCATGGCGTATGGTCCAGGGTGCTAATATCTGAGAGAAAAATTTTAATGATGGTTATTTGTATTTCAGGTGCAATCCACGCCAGAAACTATGATCATTGAACCGCAGGATAGCTTGCAGCAAATGGTTGGTTTGATAAAATCAATTTCATGTCTCCATAGTATCGTGTGTTCTGTATTGCAATCAACAGTGATTCATCATATATTATGTTCTAATGCATTAATATTGCATCATAAAGGGGTTATTCGGTATGCAGTTGAATTACTTCAATGTTAAAATCTGGGAACTTTGCGATTGATGGTCTATTAAGCCGCTTTACATGTTCTTGCAATCATATTTGCTGAACGTGAACAATCTTTCTTGTAGGACAATCTTAGCGCGGATGACATTTCTCTTAGTGGCTATTATGGGTCCCAACCGAACGTGCATGGACTGGTACTTATTATTGTAATTTGGCCACAATTTTTGGCTCGTATTGGACGAGTGCATATACATTAATACGTTTTCTGACTGGTGCTGATCGCAGATACAGCTGAATTTGATGGAACCACCCCATGACGGTTACTATGTTAATCAACAGAGCATACAGGGGCTGGTAAGCAAGCTGGAAACTATATTCTTCTGTACCTTTTATATGAAGTTACCAAAGGTTCCATTCTCAGAATCTTCAGTAATTTTTTCTTCTCAGACTCCTTTTCATTGTTTTCGGGACTGAAAACAATGTTTTTTTTTTTGGTTTTTTTTTTCCTGAAGTAATGCCACTGTCTTAAGTTACTTTGATTTTTATACCAAAAAATTAGCAATCAAGCTATACAAGTTTTAATAAGTCTTAAGGCTAAAGCTTTTCTCACGAAAATTCTCAAATAGTTGATTTTCAAGAACCCCGAATGCACTTCCTTCAATAATTATATTTTCAGAACCCGAAGACAATACTTAAGATCATTACCAAATGGAACCTTACTTCTATAATTTTTTTAATTTGGTTTATAGGGCCCACTAAGCTCATTAGCAGCAGGCCATGATGGTTTCTTTGGGGCTCAACAGGCCATGAATGGGATGGTACCTCATTTTACTCATTCCTAGTAGACACCATTAACTTATTTTTGTTATTGCTGTTGCATATATTGGAGAAGAAATTATGAAAATGTTCTACTGCTTCCAGGGGCATTTGGATTTTCGGGCTCCGACTAGTTTCAGCTATAGCTTGCAGGTGAATCTTCAGGTTACGGCAATTGCCTGTTAAATTTGGGGATTTTTTTTAATTTTTTTGAGATATATTTGTTAATAGGGAACTAAAGAAAGCATTTTAACATATTTGTCAGGATGAACCCAACTTAAGAAACAGTCAGTTGCAGGGTGATGGTTCAAGACATGCATCATAAACATAGATGGATTGTTGTGTTGTGGGAAGTTGACGTTGAAGCTCTCAAGCTGTTTTACAGTAAACACTGCGGAAACGTGATGGCCGATTAGGTATTGCTTTTGTTTCTGTTTTTGTGCTTGTGCCTTTTATTTTCTATTAAATATGCTAAAAAGCGATATTGTTTTCGAAATATAAAATAAAAAAAAAATATTGTTTTGCAAGTTAAAAAGTACAAGCACTAACGTGGAGACAGTTTTGATGCAACTCCAAATTGATGGAATTGGGATTAAAACCGTCCCTATTGTGTCTTAAGAACTTGAATAATTTAGTTGAAGCCAATAGTGTGCGTTTAACTGAAGATGATGCACTATGTAAGGAGCAAACATAGATATTAGGAAGAGCTGTGGTTTATTCGAAGCTAATTAAGAGCAGGTAGATTAGGTATGATACAAAGTAAGTCTATTAGCTAACTTTGAGCTCGCTTTACCTCGTGGAAAGAAGAGTATTGTTTCTATGGTCGGCTTTGATAGTTATCTGTTTTTCTATTAATATTTTGTAACTCCGGATTGCTCATGTCTTTGTGCAATTTATATTTGCTAGTTCTTTTAATTCTTTTTAAGTTTTTTTTCTTCCATCATCAGGACCATTGCTGAGATCAGATTTCATTTGCAGCATGCATTTTGATGCGAAACTTGAGAATCCTGCGTTAATACTGATTGTACTTCTATATGCAATTATGGCCGCTAATTATGTTGTACAAGTTACCCCACGTTCATCTCATGTGGAAACATCAGAAAGAACAAAGTACAGAAACATGCTCGCCACTTTCGTTGCTTGAACCATTGCCCTTTCTGTAATATGGTTACTACATGTGTTCACAACTCTGGTTAAAAAATACAAAAATCACACGATTGATCTTTCAATACAACGCTTCTTCAGTGAGATCTCTTCTTTAATTTACACCGAAGTCCATTTTTTGTATGGATTGTCGCTCCAGTGACAAGTTCCACTGTGTCCGGAGATCCCTTAAGCTCCACGTCAAATTTTTGTAACAACATTGCTAATGCTACTGTCGATTCCATGAGTGCAAATTGATCTCCAACACATTTTCGTGGGCCCCCACCAAAAGGTAAGAATGCAAAATCCGAAATAATCTGAATTCATCATAATGAACAATTAATTTTAAAACGAGAATGTTGAAGCACCAGAAAAAATTAGCATTCATGCAGAAGACAATTGTACATACCTCATTTGGGTATAGTGCTCCTGGGCTTCGAGATGGATCAAAACCAGCCCACCCTTCGATAACTACATCTTTTTTTGGTCTTAGAAATCTATCTGGTTCGAATTCATTGGGTTTGTCCCAGAAATATGGAGATCGGTGGAGATTATAAACCTGGACATGGAAAATTCAGTAGAAATCAGAAGAAGAAACAAAAGTAAAAGTTAAGTCACATAAGAAAGCTCATTGATCAAAACGCTCACAAACACCAACGGTTAGTAGATAACAAATAGCTCAAAATTAGATCATAGAAAGATATTATAATGCATTTTTCAAAGGAGTGGTATTTTATACATACTTGTATGTATGAATTTACTACATATTACCATACATGTGTTAACACGTAAGAAAAAGAGTATTCACACGTAGGAAAGAGAAATTAATACAATAATAAATCATCTCTCCTACGTATCAACACATAAATGATTACATATGAATAAAATCTCACTCCTTTTTCAAACATATAGACTACTCTAAAAATCAAGTAAAAATGGGAAGACATGAAATGCTCACGGATATGAAAATATCTGTTCCCATAGGAATAGCATATCCGTTTTTATCACCATTGTATCCTCCTGTGCAAACAGAAAGAAAAAGAAAACTTCAAGAGTACACCCTAAAAATAATAACAGAAATGAAATGAAAAGCATTATATAATCGTAAAACATTTTGACCTAATTTGGGTTGACCCAAATGAATGGATAACCATTCCATGAGAAAAAATAAGGGAAGCACTTGATGGTTGCACATATATATGAGTCTGATGATGGGAATGAGGACTGATAAGTGAATATGTGAGTTCAGTAACAAATAACTTACGCAGTTAAATAAGTACAGAGGCTTTAAGCTGAGGAACTTGTTATAATGAGTTGATCTAAATAACTAAAAGTGCAAACTTGAATTTTGCCACCAGCTAGACTCCGTCTCTTTGTTTTTTTTCTTTCTTAAAGTGGTAGAGACTTTTTCTGCATTTAGCAAGAAAGTAGAAGCACCCAAAAGACCAGCAATATGAAATAGACCCCAAAGTACCTGGTAATAAATCTGACTTGAGAGTCCGTCTAATAAGCAATGGAGGTTGAGGAAACAAACGTAGAGACTCCACAACAATAAGTCTTATGTACCTAAAAGCAATGGAAGGATGAAGTTATTGAAACTCGAGAGCATAAAAGCTATTCCATAATGACACAATTTCCAAAACATGGACAGAATTAGGTAAAAGCAAAGTGGAATTTATTATACTATGGTGCATAATATAACTTAAAAATCGGCATGTTCCACAAAACAGAAGCAACAACTTGTCTTTTCTAAAACATGACAAAATTAAGTATAGAGTTAGATCATTAGAAAGAGGTCAATGCTGTAATAGACTTGTTTGGTCACCAATCACAGATACCAATATGCCATATCTAAATTGATATTTTTTAAAAAAAAAGACTCAAATGTGAGAATATTGATATAAATTTCCTTTAGAAGACCATACTTGTGCAAGAAGAAACACAGCCCAAGTAAGCACAACTACTGTAGTTTCATGTTTAGCAATAAACATTGTCATCAAGTCACCCCTGAACTGCAACAACTATTAAAAAAATAAATAATTGCTGAAATCTCAAAATGGCTGGCAATCAACAAATGCAAACCAACCTCTGAATTCATTTACAACAAATAAGGGGCTAACTACAACAGCGGCAAGTGAACTACTTACTGGTTCAGATATATACTTCTATTGCACCAACATAAGCATCAAAAGTAAATAGCTATTAACATAGATACGAACTTCAAATTGCCTAAATCGGCATCTATATTCAAATGGGGAAAAAATACTTCTTTCACAACCATTTATGCAAGCTTCCACGTCATCCAAATAGAAAACATTAAGATAAAAATTCCAATTATAAGCAAGGAAAATTATTTCTTAGGAAATGCAAAGTTGCAAATGGTCAACATCCAAAAGACAAAGATTGGGGGAATTAAAAAGCTTTTTGATGTCGGCTAAAAGTAGAGGAAACAATTATTATGAAACAAGTGACAATGGAACTAATTAATGTAGGTTTGATACTTTATAAAAAAAAAACGACAATTATTTGATTAGATCGTATTCCCGCGCTAGGAATTAGTCCTCCTTTTCCACTTTTATTTTCTTAAGGACTTGAAATTGCTCAGGTTCTTCCACTTGTACGTCCTCTGCAACTACTTTTCCTTCCATTCGGTCCTTGTTGTTTATCCTCTCCATGTCTATGAAGAATCGGTAAGTCTTACCACAAGTTTGTTGTAGTTCATTGTGTGTGCCCTGTTATAAATTGCAAAGTTAATAATGGTTTTATGCAAGGGTCATTTCCTCTCTACTATTCCATTGTGGAATGTAATGCTTACATTGTTGCTTGACTTTATATATTCTGTTGGCGGCTGTCCCACTATTGCTTCTGCCGCATCGAAAAGTGTGACAATTAGTTGCGTAATGTCATCAGTCACCGTGAGTTTCATTAGGTACCTGGTTCAGCAGGTTGTTTTTTAGTTTTTGTTGGCTGTTAGTTCTAATAGACTTATCGAAAACTAATATATACCTTGGATGATAATCTGATTTCTTGCATTTTGGGCATTCGATGCCATGGTCGGTAGGTGTGACCTTTTTTTTGCAAGATGAGCATGCATTGTACCATAGTTTTTCAAGATTGTTGATCCGCAATATCTTTGCTTTGAAGAAGCAATATGTATGCTGTATGAAAACCAAAACAGTTGCAATGAGTATGGTCTTGATATTTAACTTATTTTGTTATTAAAAGATTTTACCTTGAAATCGGATGCCGGGGTTCCT
>MKEJ01056987.1:0-20047 GCA_001753735.1 Embelia ribes
AGTAAAAGAAGAATCTCTGAATCTCTTCCTCCTACCACCTTCACCAACATCTGCACTGCCTCTGCCACCAACACTAACACTACCACTACCACCACTACCGCCACGACTACCTAAGCTAAGCCCTGCATTATATACGGGTCTCGAACAAGAAGATTAACCAGAAGGCCTAGGAGGTCGAGCCTCAAGAATCTGTTGCCGCTCAAGCAAACTCTCCTCAACCTTTATTGCCGTGCTCATACTATCCGCATACGTCTTGTGAAGTCCTGAAGCCACAGTGGACTTGATAGCGTGACGTAAACCACTCTCAAACTTATGCACCCGTCATTCTTCCGTATAGATGACTTTAGGCGCATATCACGAAAGAGTAGTTAATGCCCTCTAATAATTCTGTACCGATAAATTCTTCTGAACCAAATTTATAAATTCGGTCCTCTTACTTTCTCGAAGAGTGCTAGGAAAGAATTCCTTAAGAAAAGTATGCTAAAAATCCGCCCAAGGCATGCCATATTGACCAAACAATTCGTCGTATCCTTTCCACCACTCACTGGCTTTTCCTTGCAAATAAAATGGTGCTATAGCCATCCTCAGATCATTATCCATAATACGATTCGCATAAAAAAAATTCTCAACTCCCATGAGTCAATACTTCGCCATAATCGGTTCCTCGTCTCCTTTGAAAGTAGGTGGGTTCATCTGTCAAAAACTCATTTGAGCAATTAAAAATTTCACCTGAGCACTAGGTACATGCTCAACCCTTAGCTCTACTCTTGTACGTTGTGCTAAAATTCGGAATACTTATTCCATCCAACAAAATATCGTAGAAGGATCTCCAGGAAGTCCTCTCACATTAGTACCAATGCCCCCGTTTGCGGAATAAAAGTCGCTTCTACTTTCGGTTAAGCCAATGGCGATGGCGGATTATGAGGATGCCTATCAGGAATTTCCTCCTCATTCTCCTCCATGCTCATCTCTCCCACCTCCTCAAGATGGGGTATGTTCTCCGCCACTCGAATCTCGGCTTCACGAGACCTTTTAAGCATACTATCAATGTCATCCGCATCTCGTCCACATGTACGCCCACCTCGACCACCAAGACATCCACTGCCACGCTGATCTTCTCCACCTCGAGCCATGAAGATCTCGATCACGTTCTCAATCTTCACATACAAACAATAATAAGTAAAACATAAGTCAAATGCACCAATATTTCACTTAACACTCACCAACTCCCACGACTGTAATTCACATAACACGCAATTTCCCCGCAACCAATACACAACAAGCCTGCACTCGCATACCCACAACCAATTCTACCCATAAGCCACCAAGTTTTGACATAACTTGGTTAAGCTCTAATATCAACCTATTACGCTCCGAATTCCGAAAATTTTGGGGGTGAGTGTTTTCTCTTTTTAAAGAAAACGAAAAGAAAAATATATAGTTTTGAGAAAAAGAAGAAAGTATGAGAAAAAGAAGAAAATAGGGAAAAAAACGCTAATCGTCAATCTCATCAACAACTCATTCTACAACATATCAATATCAAACTATGCATAAATGAAATCTACACTATATCATGCATGCGACATTTATATTGAATCAAGATATATACTTCGCATGCATACAACTTTTATATCAACATAAGGTAAACACCATGTTTATATATACAATAGCAAAATGCTTCAAATGTATAACATATTACACATCGTTCTAACTTGAATATATAATCTGCCACTAAAGGCTACAATAACGTATAATATATCAAAAGAGTATTACAACTATAATACTAAGCCTTGATAAATACAATATGAGGGTGAGGCTACAAAATGAACATCAAAATGAAATCTGCAACTAAAATATAGTGTTGTCATACATATCTACAATATCACACGCCCAAGTCAATGACAACTCTCGTCAACATCCGGACCTATATCACAATTTAGAAAAAGAATTGTACGGGTTAACCTTCTAAATATCAGAATAAATGTGACGTTATGCGGTTCCTCAAATGTAATGAATGCACCAAAGTATGAATGTGATGCAATGTATGCCAACACACACATACTGACAACCCTCGCCAACACATTCGATCATGACTCAAATAAATAATTAGGAACTAGTGTCTATTTCATTTTCAAAATATTGTTATGACCCGTCGCCCGCATGATAATGCCTAATCATAACCCTCTTTGATCTATCGTCTGCGTGGTAACACCTAATCAAAGGTAAATCCCTGCACAAATTTTCTAACTTTTACGGTAAAGCGTCAAACTTTATTTTTAATTTATTTTCCTCACAAAAACAGCCCACACTTGTCCCGAAAAGAAAACAAGAATTCAATTACCAATGATATGTAATGCAATTTTTTAAGTTCAAAAATACATTATAAACACACGCTTTTCTTTAAAAACGAGAAAACGTTCATCCTGAAATTTTGGGAATCTGAGGCATGAGAATTATTTATACAATTCTAAATTAGGAGTGATTAAAGAAAAAAAATATTTTAATACACTAAAGAAAGTGATAAATATACATACAGTTGGGATGCCTTTCAAACCTCCGCATCAAGATGCATCAACTCGTTAATTAAAATTCTAGTAATATTTTAGTTCGTCTATCATAGCGCGAGAAGAAAAAGAAAAAACAGAAAAAGGTACCTGTTGCGACTTTACCTTCTCTTTTTCTGAGCTCCGGTGAACTTATGGCTATCTCCCTCGGCCCTAATTTTGTTTATCCGTTGGTACAAAGTTAAGAGGATTGTTCCATTTCTACACCAAGATAAATAGGTATGTATGTATGTATGTATATAATGAACAATTCTCCAAATAATCTCGTGTATATATTAATCTCTCCTTCAAAAAGAAAAAACTGATTGTAAACTAAATATATGTTATTAATCCGCAATTTGGCTCCCTCATTGTTGTGTGACAAGGGCAATCACAACAATGCTCCTTTATGAGCTTATATACTAAAGTTAGATATTGAATTTAAGGAATTCTCCTGTCAGTTTATATAATTCTCCCTGCATAGACAAATAATTGGTGCAGTTTGGCAGAGACACAGTTTTAAGATAAAGTCAAATAGTAACTTTAAATCAGCTTCTCAAAATTGGTTTTGAGAGTTTAATTTTAAAAGTAGTTGTGGCTCAATTGTTTGGTAAAAAATTCTAGAAGTTGCTTTCTATAAGTGGTATGATATTTGGTAAAGTAGTCTTTTTGTTGTAAAAAGACAAAAGTGGACTTGTATTGAGAATACAACATATACGATTGAGGTTGTTTTGATAATTAATAATAAAAAAGACAGAAACAGCTTTTGTAAGCACTCTTAAGGCTACTGCTAAAAGCACCATTAGAAAAACGGAAGCCAATTTTAAAAGCATGTATTTATATCATTTACCAAACTAGGCCTTAGTTTTTGTACTTGATCTATTATTTGGCTATTTAAGAAACTAAAGAAAGGAAACAAGAAGAAGTGCTGAATTTTTGGCTTTATGCTGAGGGTACTTTTATATTGTGAGTACTACCAATTTCATTCATCTGAAATGGGTTGCTCGTACTTTTATATGGACGAATTTGTTTGGCAATACTCTAAATTTGGCAGATATCACAGGTGTCAGGAAATGAGTAGCAATATGGTCGAGGGTGTGGATGAAACACGAGATAAAAATGGATCTATTTGTGAAACCCTGAATACGAATGCTGTTGGAATTGGAGAGGATGCAGGTATTGAGCCTCGTAACGGTATTGAATTTGATTCAAATGAGGCAGCATATTCATTTTATCAAGAATATGCCAAGTCTATGGGATTTACAACTTCAATAAAGAACAGCCGCCGTTCAAAGAAATCGAAAGAATTTATTGATGCCAAATTCGCGTGTTCCAGATATGGAGTCTCTCCGGAATCAGATGGTGGTAGCAGTAGACGTCCTGTTGTCAAAAAGACGGACTGCAAAGCCAGCATGCACGTGAAGAGGCGTAAAGATGGGAAGTGGTATATTCATGAATTTATAAAGGAGCATAATCACGAGCTTTTACCTGCCCTGGCATATCATTTTCGAATTCATAGGAATGTAAAATTAGCTGAAAAGAATAATATGGACATTCTGCAAGCAGTTAGCGAACGGACACGAAAAATGTATGTCGAGATGTCAAGACAAACAGGTGGCTATCAAAGTGTTGGTAATGGCATCCGTCCTGATGCGATAAGTCACGAGTTTGAAAAAGGACGGTACTTGGCTCTCGAAGAGGGAGATGCCCAAGTTATGCTCAATTATTTCACGCACATACAGAAAGAGAATCCGTCATTTTTCTATGCAATTGATTTAAATGAAGACCAACGCCTGAGAAATTTGTTTTGGGTTGATGCTAAAGGCCGGAGCGACTATAAGAGTTTTAGTGATGTTGTTTTCTTTGACACTAGTTATATTAATAGCAATGATAAGTTGCCTTTTGCTCCTTTTGTTGGAGTTAACCATCATCAACAGCCCATGCTGCTTGGATGTGCATTAGTTGCTGATGAGACTAAGCCAACATTCATTTGGGTAATGAAGACATGGCTTAGGGCAATGGGTCGACAAGCTCCAAAAGTGATAATAACCGATCAAGACAAAAATTTAAAGGCAGCGATAGAAATTGCTCTACCCAATTCACAGCATTGCTTTGCTTTGTGGCATGTGTTGGAAAAGATCCCTGAAGCTCTCCCCTTTGTTGTCAAACGGCATGAGAACTTTATAAAAAAGTTCAACAAGTGCATTTTTATGTCGTGGACAGATGAGCAGTTTGATATGAGATGGTGGAAAATGATAAGTCAATTTGAAATTCAAGAAGATGTATGGGTCCAATCATTGTATGAGGATCGGCATAAGTGGGTCCCTTCTTACATGAGGGATACATTTTTGGCTGGGATGTCTACGAATCAGCGTGCAGAGAGTGTCAATTCCTTCTTTGATAAGTACATCCATAAAAAAATAACTCTGAAGGAGTTTGTGAAGCAATATGGGGTGATTCTCCAAAATAGGTACGAAGAAGAAGCGATAGCTGATTTTGACACATTGCACAAACAGCCTGCGCTAAAGTCTCCTTCGCCTTGGGAAAAACAAATGTCGACCGTTTATACACACGCAATATTTAAGAAATTCCAAGTCGAGGTTTTGGGTGTAGTTGGGTGCCATCCTAGGAAAGAGATTGAAGATGAAATAGGTGTAACATTTAGAGTCGACGACTGCGAAAAGGGCGAACATTTTATGGTTTTATGGGATAAGTCAAAGTCGATTGTCTCCTGTTCATGTCTTCTATTTGAATTCAAAGGGTTCCTTTGCAGGCATGCAATGATTGTTCTCCAAATTTGTGGTCTTTCAAGCATCCCATCTCACTATATACTGAAGAGGTGGACAAAAGATGCAAAGAATGGTGGGTCCACTGTCGAAGGGATAGATCCTGTTGAAAATAGAGTGCAAAGATATAATGAGCTTTGTAAACGAGCAATTGAACTGGGTGAGGAGGGATCTTTAAGTGAAGGAAGTTATAACATTGCATTTAGTGCACTTGTTGAAGCTCTGAAGAACTGTGTAAATGTCAATAATAGTAAAAATGTTGGAGAATCCAGCAACAGTGCTCTTTGCTTTCGTGACCTTGAGGAAGAGAATCTAGGAAGCTTTGCTGTTAAAACAACTAAGAAGAGATCCGCAAACAGGAAGCAAAAGGTGCCTGCTTCTGATTTTGTCTCTGGAAACTGTTTTCTCGTTTTAAGGAATGGTCCTCGAATCAGTTTTTACAGATATATTCTGAGCATACAAACTAAAGTTTTAGAAATCTGTGGTAACTTGTTTTCTCTGGTGAGTGTGCGTTGATGTGTGACAGAGACAAAGCATGGCGTATGGTCCAGGGTGCTAATATCTGAGAGAAAAATTTTAATGATGGTTATTTGTATTTCAGGTGCAATCCACGCCAGAAACTATGATCATTGAACCGCAGGATAGCTTGCAGCAAATGGTTGGTTTGATAAAATCAATTTCATGTCTCCATAGTATCGTGTGTTCTGTATTGCAATCAACAGTGATTCATCATATATTATGTTCTAATGCATTAATATTGCATCATAAAGGGGTTATTCGGTATGCAGTTGAATTACTTCAATGTTAAAATCTGGGAACTTTGCGATTGATGGTCTATTAAGCCGCTTTACATGTTCTTGCAATCATATTTGCTGAACGTGAACAATCTTTCTTGTAGGACAATCTTAGCGCGGATGACATTTCTCTTAGTGGCTATTATGGGTCCCAACCGAACGTGCATGGACTGGTACTTATTATTGTAATTTGGCCACAATTTTTGGCTCGTATTGGACGAGTGCATATACATTAATACGTTTTCTGACTGGTGCTGATCGCAGATACAGCTGAATTTGATGGAACCACCCCATGACGGTTACTATGTTAATCAACAGAGCATACAGGGGCTGGTAAGCAAGCTGGAAACTATATTCTTCTGTACCTTTTATATGAAGTTACCAAAGGTTCCATTCTCAGAATCTTCAGTAATTTTTTCTTCTCAGACTCCTTTTCATTGTTTTCGGGACTGAAAACAATGTTTTTTTTTTTGGTTTTTTTTTTCCTGAAGTAATGCCACTGTCTTAAGTTACTTTGATTTTTATACCAAAAAATTAGCAATCAAGCTATACAAGTTTTAATAAGTCTTAAGGCTAAAGCTTTTCTCACGAAAATTCTCAAATAGTTGATTTTCAAGAACCCCGAATGCACTTCCTTCAATAATTATATTTTCAGAACCCGAAGACAATACTTAAGATCATTACCAAATGGAACCTTACTTCTATAATTTTTTTAATTTGGTTTATAGGGCCCACTAAGCTCATTAGCAGCAGGCCATGATGGTTTCTTTGGGGCTCAACAGGCCATGAATGGGATGGTACCTCATTTTACTCATTCCTAGTAGACACCATTAACTTATTTTTGTTATTGCTGTTGCATATATTGGAGAAGAAATTATGAAAATGTTCTACTGCTTCCAGGGGCATTTGGATTTTCGGGCTCCGACTAGTTTCAGCTATAGCTTGCAGGTGAATCTTCAGGTTACGGCAATTGCCTGTTAAATTTGGGGATTTTTTTTAATTTTTTTGAGATATATTTGTTAATAGGGAACTAAAGAAAGCATTTTAACATATTTGTCAGGATGAACCCAACTTAAGAAACAGTCAGTTGCAGGGTGATGGTTCAAGACATGCATCATAAACATAGATGGATTGTTGTGTTGTGGGAAGTTGACGTTGAAGCTCTCAAGCTGTTTTACAGTAAACACTGCGGAAACGTGATGGCCGATTAGGTATTGCTTTTGTTTCTGTTTTTGTGCTTGTGCCTTTTATTTTCTATTAAATATGCTAAAAAGCGATATTGTTTTCGAAATATAAAATAAAAAAAAAATATTGTTTTGCAAGTTAAAAAGTACAAGCACTAACGTGGAGACAGTTTTGATGCAACTCCAAATTGATGGAATTGGGATTAAAACCGTCCCTATTGTGTCTTAAGAACTTGAATAATTTAGTTGAAGCCAATAGTGTGCGTTTAACTGAAGATGATGCACTATGTAAGGAGCAAACATAGATATTAGGAAGAGCTGTGGTTTATTCGAAGCTAATTAAGAGCAGGTAGATTAGGTATGATACAAAGTAAGTCTATTAGCTAACTTTGAGCTCGCTTTACCTCGTGGAAAGAAGAGTATTGTTTCTATGGTCGGCTTTGATAGTTATCTGTTTTTCTATTAATATTTTGTAACTCCGGATTGCTCATGTCTTTGTGCAATTTATATTTGCTAGTTCTTTTAATTCTTTTTAAGTTTTTTTTCTTCCATCATCAGGACCATTGCTGAGATCAGATTTCATTTGCAGCATGCATTTTGATGCGAAACTTGAGAATCCTGCGTTAATACTGATTGTACTTCTATATGCAATTATGGCCGCTAATTATGTTGTACAAGTTACCCCACGTTCATCTCATGTGGAAACATCAGAAAGAACAAAGTACAGAAACATGCTCGCCACTTTCGTTGCTTGAACCATTGCCCTTTCTGTAATATGGTTACTACATGTGTTCACAACTCTGGTTAAAAAATACAAAAATCACACGATTGATCTTTCAATACAACGCTTCTTCAGTGAGATCTCTTCTTTAATTTACACCGAAGTCCATTTTTTGTATGGATTGTCGCTCCAGTGACAAGTTCCACTGTGTCCGGAGATCCCTTAAGCTCCACGTCAAATTTTTGTAACAACATTGCTAATGCTACTGTCGATTCCATGAGTGCAAATTGATCTCCAACACATTTTCGTGGGCCCCCACCAAAAGGTAAGAATGCAAAATCCGAAATAATCTGAATTCATCATAATGAACAATTAATTTTAAAACGAGAATGTTGAAGCACCAGAAAAAATTAGCATTCATGCAGAAGACAATTGTACATACCTCATTTGGGTATAGTGCTCCTGGGCTTCGAGATGGATCAAAACCAGCCCACCCTTCGATAACTACATCTTTTTTTGGTCTTAGAAATCTATCTGGTTCGAATTCATTGGGTTTGTCCCAGAAATATGGAGATCGGTGGAGATTATAAACCTGGACATGGAAAATTCAGTAGAAATCAGAAGAAGAAACAAAAGTAAAAGTTAAGTCACATAAGAAAGCTCATTGATCAAAACGCTCACAAACACCAACGGTTAGTAGATAACAAATAGCTCAAAATTAGATCATAGAAAGATATTATAATGCATTTTTCAAAGGAGTGGTATTTTATACATACTTGTATGTATGAATTTACTACATATTACCATACATGTGTTAACACGTAAGAAAAAGAGTATTCACACGTAGGAAAGAGAAATTAATACAATAATAAATCATCTCTCCTACGTATCAACACATAAATGATTACATATGAATAAAATCTCACTCCTTTTTCAAACATATAGACTACTCTAAAAATCAAGTAAAAATGGGAAGACATGAAATGCTCACGGATATGAAAATATCTGTTCCCATAGGAATAGCATATCCGTTTTTATCACCATTGTATCCTCCTGTGCAAACAGAAAGAAAAAGAAAACTTCAAGAGTACACCCTAAAAATAATAACAGAAATGAAATGAAAAGCATTATATAATCGTAAAACATTTTGACCTAATTTGGGTTGACCCAAATGAATGGATAACCATTCCATGAGAAAAAATAAGGGAAGCACTTGATGGTTGCACATATATATGAGTCTGATGATGGGAATGAGGACTGATAAGTGAATATGTGAGTTCAGTAACAAATAACTTACGCAGTTAAATAAGTACAGAGGCTTTAAGCTGAGGAACTTGTTATAATGAGTTGATCTAAATAACTAAAAGTGCAAACTTGAATTTTGCCACCAGCTAGACTCCGTCTCTTTGTTTTTTTTCTTTCTTAAAGTGGTAGAGACTTTTTCTGCATTTAGCAAGAAAGTAGAAGCACCCAAAAGACCAGCAATATGAAATAGACCCCAAAGTACCTGGTAATAAATCTGACTTGAGAGTCCGTCTAATAAGCAATGGAGGTTGAGGAAACAAACGTAGAGACTCCACAACAATAAGTCTTATGTACCTAAAAGCAATGGAAGGATGAAGTTATTGAAACTCGAGAGCATAAAAGCTATTCCATAATGACACAATTTCCAAAACATGGACAGAATTAGGTAAAAGGAAAGTGAAATTTGTTCTACTATGGTGCATAATATAACTTAAAATTGTCATGTTCCACAAAACAGAAGCAACATGTCTTGTCTAAAACATGACAAAATCAAGGACAAAATTAAGTATAGAGTTAGATCATTAGAAAGAGGTCAATGCTGTAATAGACTTGTTTGGTCACCAATCACAGATACCAATATACCATATTTTCTATGATTGATAAGATTCATATCCATCAATAGAGAACGGGTCACAAGGTGCGGCTGTAACCTACTCCAATTGCTTTAATGATTCATAAGTTGGACTTGCCAGACCCAACACTGCATCAATTTCTGCTTGAGCTTTCTTCATCTTAGAAGGATTCTGTATGGAAACAAGTTCAAGTGCATTAAAATGGGCACAATCACTATATCTTAATTGATAAAAAAAAAAAAGGACTTGAATGTGAAAATATTGATATAAATTTCCTTTAGCAGACCATACTTGTGCAAGAAGAAACATAGCCCAAGTAAGCACAGCAGCTGTAGTTTCATGGCCAGCAATAAGCATTGTCATCAAGTCACCCCTGAGCTGCAACAATTATTAAATCATGCAAGAAAGGTGCGAATAGTAAATTTATGAGCCTCAAACTTTTTAATACGTAAAGGAATTTTGAATGCCTTGCAAATAGAAGCTGAAGATGCATCATTTTCACATGGTCCCCATATAAAATTCTAGAGGCTCCAATTATCAATTTGAAATTATTGGATGTTCACCTGATGGTCATCGACATCAGCCCCTCTCATATCAACCAAAAATCGCAAGAGGCTTGCATCCTGCAAACTTTGATAGTCACAATGCTAAAATTCAAATGGCTGTTTCCAAAGTAATCAAGCTTTGCTTTTGGAAATGTAAATTTCAAATACAACATAATGTTAAACCTGCTATTCTGTTGTTACTCTTTGGATTGGAGGATATTTTTACCTTTAGATTTGAATAGTCCCGTTGTTGCAGTTTCTCAACATCTGCTTCCTGCATAAGAAAGAAAGATCAAACTTCACACGTGGGAATAACATCCTGAAAGAATTCAGCTCCACTGTTTTTTGTGGATATGTTTTCTCATTTATCCCATCCTCACAAAAATGTTTCGCTCACAATTCCTTTTTCTCACTCACTTTTTTTTTCACTCACCTCTCTAGTCTCTTTTGCATTTCTAATCAGACCATCAAGACAGTCATTGATGAATTTGAGGTCCTTCTGGAACTTCCTCTGCCGTGGGACTAACCATCTTGCAAGAGGAATTTTCCAATAAGGGATGTAAAAAGTTGAGCGATGCTCAGCTTCAAAAAGTGTACCATATACCGCCTGTTAGTCATAATAGAAGGGCCAAGCACATATTAGTAGCAGACAATTAAATATTCTATACAAGAAAGGGCAAATTTAAACTTTAATGATAACAAAATGTTGTCAAAGCATTATATTTAATACAAACTTATGCGTATGATCTATCAAACCTTAATGATAGGGGACTCTGTTGTGATGGACCCAAAGTCATAATTGAAAACACCAAGCCCAATAATATCAAGTGCCAAACTGGAAAATTCGGCTTCGAGATCCAACTCGATATTTTCTTCTCCAAGCTGGCCAGCTTTTTCTGCTAGGTCCTCAAATTTCAATATTGTCTTTCTAGAACAGTCCGTAAAAACTCTGACCATTGATTCCAAGTACAAGGCATGAAACCCAGGAGCAATAACTGCAATGAGATTCAATTTTTCTAGTTTAATAAAAAAAAAATAATATAAATCTGTTTTGCTCCTTGAGAAAACGTTTACTCTGGCTATTATGTGTGGAGTACATTTAACAAATACACAAAGGTTGCTGGTTGCATCTACTGTCTAACGCATTGCAGAAAAGGATAGCATACTAGACTTACCTCGTCTCCTTTCTTTCCAAGTAGCAAGATCAGCAGGTATAAGTCCTTTGCCCATTATTGGTTCTAAAATATCAGCAAGAACTCCCTAATGAAAACAAATCAACAGCTATGTGAATCACTAACCTTGTGATTAGTACTGATGATATTAATGATTACATTAGGGATTACACTTTCTTCCGCATGCATCTGAATACTGGCTTACCTTTTACGTGAGATGCTATACTAACTAACTTTCAACAAGGGATTCAATTATCACAACCCTGCAACCATCAAGAATCTTGCCATATTTGCGGCATTTTCTCTAGAGCTTCTTATTATCATCATTTCAAGTAGTGCAAACCACAAACTTTCAAATACAGTCACTCACCAATAAAACAAATGAAAAGCATGAATAAAATGTTCAAGAAATATAGAGATAAGAAAGAAAACCGAAGCACAAAATCGTTGTTCATGACATAATGTGCATATAACAAGATACAGTTCTGATATAGAGAGTTATGAACAATAAAGGGTAGACCCAGATGAGGAATTACTGAATCTACCTTGTCATAGGAGAATGCATTCTCACGAAGAATGTGTCTAGCCACAATAGGATCTGATACAACAACAAAAGCTTTGGGTCCAAAAGCAAGTTTATATACCGAACCATGCTGCCAAGTCAAACTATTTCCGCAGTGAGTTACAGTTAAATCTCATATTAAACACAAGAAAAAATATATGTAAGACTTAGTTACTTACACGCACATTTATTCAAATAAAAACAAGGGATGGTACCTCCAAAAACCAATCATACAGTGCAAAGAAGAGGGGACGGCCAAACAGATCTGAAACTGCACCTTCAGCAACTGGCATTGATCCCAAATTGCCCCCGCTTAATACGTTTGTTAGGAGATTGCTTGCATTATCCAGTAGACTCCTTGTTTTGGGCTCATCAGTACTAGTTGATTGGCACCTGTACCAAGGAAAGTACTTTAAAGTTCATGTCAATCCATCAATTTAGATAGCTGTATGTGAGGGTTATATTCTTTTCCCTACATGTATTTCGCTTTCTCTTCGACATGCTTTTTAATGAATTGAACTACTACTTACCAATACTTCATGACATGATTGACATCTTATCCAACTTAATCATTTTTTACACTCTTAAAGAGCTTTTCGTATCATTCAACTTCCTCATGCTAAAACGGGGGATAAGTCTTACGAGAAAACATCTTACATCCCATCCCCCTCGAATACCAAAATTGAATGTTTTCCAGCCATTTATTAATTTCAAGTTCAAACATCCTATTTATAGAATCAGAAAATAGTAGCCTAGAGAATAGTTTCGAATCACACAAATCCAAAAATCTAGTGCTTCCATCAAAACATTAAAATTTCCATGAGTTTCTGTCGAAACCGCTATCTTCCAACAGTTTTCATAACTCAAAAGGTTTCCATAGAAAAAGAAACAGTATTGATGAGATAAATATCATTTTAGAATCATTTTATGTAATATATTTAGGCTTTAGTGCTTATATAACTGTAGGTTTCCAATTAAAAATGTTCCCCTTTTCAGCATTTTAAATAGTCGCAATTCTTATATCACCAGCAACGCACACCCATAGTGTGAACTATACACTGTTTTTTGCTATGTGTGTAATTTAATCTTTATATACTTCATTTTAATTACAAGTAATTGAGTTTGATTCAATTTTTGTTTATATTTATAACTTTTTCTCCGCTCATATCATATTTTGAAAACATTTCCAAATTGTTTCCGTTTTCAAGAAACAACTAAGATGAATGTGATTTAATTATTGTATAATTACTTTTCTAAGTAAAAGTCATTGAGTTTGATTCACAGTTTGTTTATATTTCTAACATATTTTGCGTTCATGTCATGTTTCGAAAACATCTCCGAATTGTTTCGGTTGCCAAGAAACACCCTGGCAAACAACAAACACACCCTATAGATAGGGACGGATCAATGAATTACAAATGGGAGACGTTGAACGTTCTATAATTTATTATAGGAGGCTAAAAAATTATTAGGGGGTACTAAAATCATATAAAAAAAGTTTGTAACAAAAATATCGAACATTTAGTTGGTTTTCCAAAATTATGGGAGGTGTAGTAGCCCCTTGACAAACATTTAGCTCCATCCCACCAGCCTACAGAGGCAACAAAGTACACATAATAGACTAATAAACAAACATAATTAAGCATGGTGAGGGTTTGTTTGATTCTTCTTTGTAGCCTCACACCTTGCAGAGGCGACAAAATCTGTAGAATTAAACATACAATCGACTGAAAACAAAATGTTACATGCATATATATATATATATATATAGACAGAGAGAGAGAGAGAGAGAGAGAGTTAGGATACCTGATAAGAGGAGAGCGATTGGTCCCCCTAGAGGATTTTGTAAAGTGAGAAAATTTAGGTTTGTACTGGGAGGAGATATTACTATTACAGCTACACAAGCAGCAATTGGTTGAGAGGAGAAGATGATAAGATGCGGCCATAGCTCCCTGTTATCACAACTGCTGCTGCCTTTATTTATGTATGTATATATGTATATATATATATATATATATATATATATATATATGCACTTGTTTATATAAGTTATGGGGTTGGACCGACACTAATTGTACGGTCAATAACCTAGTCAATCAAGAACAAATTATATCATCAGTCCTTTATTTTTTTTCTTTTTCACGAGATTGTGCTTGATTTGAAAGTTCCTCGATTCGTGCTCTATTTTGACAACTTTAAATTATTTAGGAGAAAATTTATAACTAGAGGTATAAACGTTCAAATAAATCATCGTTTGAAATGTTGTAAAGATAATTCGAATATCTATGCATCGATACTAAACTTGATGGGAAAATATATTATAATCAACACAAAAAAATCGTCAAATATCATTCATTTGACTTTCACGTAACGTTCTCAAACAAACTAAATGCACTTGAACTTGAACAAGGCCTCCCAAAAGTTAATATTCGTCCTTCCAATGCCTCAACTCATAAATAATTTATCACATTATTATTATTTTAGTTTTTTTTATCATATGCCTACAATAAATATCCAAAATTTATGAAAGTGACCATAATCATAAGGAGCAACCACTATTGCCTAACTTTGATATAGTCATGTTTACAGCAGCAAAATTCTTGAGCTTGCCTTTTGGTTTTAGATAAAAATTTACAAGTTGATGTGGCTCTTATGTAGTATTAATTTATTAAATTATTAGGTATTTTGGATTAATGTATTGTAAAATTCTATAGTTGGTTGGTATATATCTCTACAATGTATAGGTAATATTTTTGAAATGTTATACTATTGCTTTTTAGAATATATCATAGATCGCGTGGAAGTAACTGACGGAAAAGGTGTCTGGATTACATTAGTCAAGGGTTTTACTATAATTAATAAACATAATTTATTTATATAGCTCTTCATGAATCTATTCTCACATATAAGTTTGAAAAATAAGTAATATGTCATTAATTGGTGGGCGAAAAAAAATTCTCAGCCGCCTCTTTCATGGAATAAATTATTCTCTCTAGGTTTTACGTTATTTTAAAAAATATACTATAGTTTTGTACTTGTCATACTATTCAATACTTTATCCATCAACAAATAAATAGTGCTATCAAATTAGCACAAAATTTTAGACAAAAATCAGAAAATATATTTTTTAAATTTGAATGACATACAAATAATAACACTACTTCTACTAACTTTTTTTTTCTGTATACATATTGATTATATGTGAGTTGAAATTAATAATAAATTGTAATTTGTATTAAATTAATATATAAAAAAATGCACCAATTATTTTTGGATATTATACTTTTTATCTCTTTTAATTTCTTCTAATGACTCAGACCACCTCTGACCAAAAATCATTTTTAAGTAGGGAAATTTCGACTGAGAAAATCATTTTCAAGTAAAGAAATTTCAACTAAGAAAAGATTTATTTAACCTAACAAGGAAAGTTTTCCTCAAACATGTGCTGAGAAAAAAGGACCACAGACTTTGAATTCAACTATACTTTTCTATATTTATATTTATATTTATTCGGTCTTCGTGTTTCTTGTTTGTTAATTATCTTTATAGCCTTATAATTAAATGGACTTGGACACTTTGACAAGTCCATCCTTAATTCAATGAACACTCAACGCCTACCATATAGTAAAAATTTGGTTTCTCCTCCATATTTGTATAATTATATTGATATGTACTTAAATTATTTAGGATTCCATAAAAAATAGTAGTTTCCTATAACTTGGGCACATATTTAGGTCAAAAAGCAGCTTTAGATCATATAATTCTAATTTGAATTACCAAATCTATCACTAAAAATAATTGTGTCAATTTGTCTTCAATAATTACAAAGGCTAATGATATTTATATATTTGATTTTGCCATTTAAAAATTAAAAGTAGACAATTATTTTCGGATGTTTCGGTTTAATTAATTGTCCCTTTAATAATGTACTTTTAGAAATTTAGATGTGTAACATAATTTATTACTAATGAGCAAAAAACTGCAAGGCAGTATCGATTAATGCCATTATCTGGTTTTGCAAAACCATGTCCAAGCATAAATCAACATCAAAGGAAAAAATAGAACAAGAAAATAAAATTCTTCAACACGTGCTCCTCATATTCTTTTTTTTTTTTAAAAAAAAACCAAAAACAAAAAAAACGTGTAAGTAAAATGAAGTGAATATTGATTAACGGGTGTGAAACACCATTTTTCTCCAGAAGTAGTAGCAACATCATGATTTGTTTTTTTAGCAATATGCAACTTCCTAAAATATGAACGTGTCCACAATTCCTAAATCTTGTCGGTGACCAATTGGCCAAAAAAATAAATAAAATTTTGTTCTATGATTAGTGTATATGTTATCCTTCAACTTTATAGTTTTCATTTCATTAATTAACTACTATAAAAGAGAATAGGATCATCCAACGAATTCTTCTATACATTCAAGTTCGAGATACAAATAGAACTAAAACGTATTCCATCAATTCACAAATAATTAGTCACACATTTCTTTTTTGAGTTATCCAAAATTAATCGGAGGCTTCTTATTTGGTATAATACAATTATTACCAAATTTACTAATTGCCACTTTTGTCTTTTTACTAATTACTAGAGGCTAGCTAGAATAAGACAGAAAACTTTAAGGATATATTTGTCCTTTATATATCTTGTTTTACTGTTAAAAACTCATTTTTTTTTTTTTAAATTATGCATCGAATCAATCGATGTAATTATTCATGGATAGAGAAATAATACGCTTTGTTATTATCTTTGATAGTATATAGAGCTGAATATTGCTCAGAAATTTATCTTCCGTTACTAGGTGGTCATTAAGTTTGGGGTTGGATACGAACTTGGGCATTATTTATTTGGCATGTAGTTATATATTCTTTTTAGTACTAATATTTAATAGAGTTATATACAGCAGATATGATACATATGGCTCCCTCCTTCCTAAACTAATATTGATCCAAAATAATATTGATTTTGTAGAAATAAATTCAAAAAAAATTTAAGCTTACTTAATTGATCCTTCATATTAAATATTTTTAGTAATTGTAATATACTAAAATTGTATTTATTAAGTGTAAATTTGTAAACTTAAAACTAGTTTAATGCTTTTGAATTCTTTTAATTATTTAGTAGTTAAAATTTTAATTTTTCAATAAATGATATTTTTTTTTTTTTGGGACGGACAGAATACGTAAACTTGAGAATGCCAGAAACGTGACAAAGTTAGCCCACATTCTTAGAATAATAATATATAATATGATGTCTCTCCATCCCATAAAATTTATACACTTTTATTATTTAAAAAAATAATATTTTCTATTTTAATATAATTAAAAAAATTACAAAATTTACGAGGATATTTTGATCATTTTTATTTTATTTTAAATTCGAATATATATTTTTTTTATTTCATCTAAAATAATGCGTAGATAAAATGAGTAAATTATTTATGAAATGAGTTAATACAATAAGAGCGAAGATTTTATACATCCATGTATATAAATTTTTTTTACATATTACTTATCAAAGTATGACATATTGAATTTATGTTAGTATCAATATAATATTAATTTGTGTGGGTATCAATATAATATTTTAAAGAGTATGACTCCACAAATTTTGTATGTATTCTAAATGATAATATGTAAAAAAATCTTACATATAAATAAATATATATTTCATCCGTTCACTAATAATTGAATATTACATTTTTTAGGAGATCTTAAAATATAATAATTTAATATTTTGATATAAAAAAATATTAAATTTATATTTTTAAATATAATATAAAAATAAATTTAATATTTTTATTATGTTTAAATATTAAAATATTTTATTTTAAAGCATATTAATGAAGTATAATAATTCATTCTGTAGACAGGACGCGGAATTAAGTCAAACCTAACACAAGTCCTGGTTCAGAGCGCAGATACTGGAAAAATAATTTAAAAGTGAATTGATTTGGCGTCAAAAAAATAAAATATATTAATAGAAAATTTTATTACTATTTTAATAATTATTTATATGATTCGGAATTGAACCTTACAGTGCTACTATTTTTAAGAGGATTTAGATGCTTATTTTCCCAAGTCTTCTACCTAAAATGTCCATTGCATTTTCGTGATTGTATCAATACAATGTTTTAAAAGAATATAAGTTCTTAAAAATTTTCTGTATCGCATTTTGAATAAATAAATATAAATTTTATATATATATATATATATATATATCAGTAATAATACATTCTGGAGATGGGACGCGGATTCAAGTCAAACCCAACACAAGTGTTTTAACTAGAATGTCCAGTGCACTTTCGTGAGGGTTCATTTTTTATTCTATTTTATATAGAATGTTGAGAAGTTTTAGTATTAGACATGGACCACCACGTGTCTGTATGTATATATGTAGTCCATCCCATGTAATTCAAATTGGAGAGAGAAATTTACCCTTTCCTAATGTCTGACTTTTCTTCTGCCGTACCAATTCTCTTCTACTAGCGGCCCCCCCTTTCTCTCTCTTCATTCGTTTTATTTTTTTGGTTGATTCTTCATCATCTACGTTACTCTAATTCCTCATTTTAACATCTAGCGTATATACTTTGAATATGTATAAATTAATACAAGGGGTGCTTGGAAGTTTTGTAGGATCTAATTTGTATGTACAAAAGAAGGTTTCATTTTTCTTAATGTTGATTATAAGATCGACCCCATAAAAGACTTTTAATGTGGAGTAGAGGGGATGGGAAATTTTGTTTGTAAGTGTTTAGTAAACTTTATGACATCTGATTTTAATAATTTAATTTTATTTTTTTAAATGTGTTTTCAGGATAATTTTATGAAATTTTCAAATGTTTTTTTTTGTTTTTTCTTTCAATAACTATGAAAGTTATAATCTTAATTATTTAGGTCACATTCGTTGTACATATATACTTTTATCTTTTTACAACGGAAAACACCACTTTACCAATTTATTGAACACTAACATATACTTGACTTTAAAACCAACTTTGAAACAAACAGCTTTTGAAAACGAATTTTGAAAAATACAAATATTTTCAAACGAGGCCTAAATATTGTAATGTCCCAAAAATTCGTATAATTTTTTTGCAATTAAATAATATTATTAATTACCCTTAATGATATTATTTATATTCGTCGTATCATTCGTAGTCGTAGTTTCGTTCGTAGTTATATAGGCATATCATAGTCAGAGACTATGATTCGTTGTGGAAATGCATTCGTAGTGTAGCATTTATTTCGTAGTCAGCGGATATATTTCGAGTTCATAGGAATTCATTCGTAGTGGTTTCGGTGGTCGTTTTAGGAGTTTCATCGGGATTCGTTGGTGATCACATTAAGTCGTGTGTATCGAGTTCCAAGTACTCAAATGCCTTTCTGAAAGTTATCTGATACTTTTATTAATGTCTATAAGTAATTTTGAGTCATTTTGGAAATTTTCGGCCCTAGGAGTTTGGACCCAAAATTCCCGTGGCTTCGACCGATTCAGGAGATGTTGAATCGGTCCAAGTATCCAAGTTAGCAGTTCGATCGATCCAACCGGTCAATATTGGATTAAAAAGTGTTGACTCTTATTCTTCTTCTTCGTGTTTATTTCTTCAACCCACGAATAAAGAGAGAGAGAGAGGGAGATTGGTTTTCAACTTTTTGGAGCAAGATCATTACATTTCACTTGGTCCCGGGAGCTCAATAGTTGATATTTGGACTCCCTATCTCGTCGTGCTCATTTTGACGCAAGTTTTCCTAAATTCTATACTCATTGATTTTGACTCGTTTTTCTTACAATTAAGGCTCTTGAAATTAAAGTAGTTTATCTTCTTCTTAATGTCTTATGGATCATCTTTATATCTAG
>MKEJ01056989.1:0-11854 GCA_001753735.1 Embelia ribes
AGTAAAAGAAGAATCTCTGAATCTCTTCCTCCTACCACCTTCACCAACATCTGCACTGCCTCTGCCACCAACACTAACACTACCACTACCACCACTACCGCCACGACTACCTAAGCTAAGCCCTGCATTATATACGGGTCTCGAACAAGAAGATTAACCAGAAGGCCTAGGAGGTCGAGCCTCAAGAATCTGTTGCCGCTCAAGCAAACTCTCCTCAACCTTTATTGCCGTGCTCATACTATCCGCATACGTCTTGTGAAGTCCTGAAGCCACAGTGGACTTGATAGCGTGACGTAAACCACTCTCAAACTTATGCACCCGTCATTCTTCCGTATAGATGACTTTAGGCGCATATCACGAAAGAGTAGTTAATGCCCTCTAATAATTCTGTACCGATAAATTCTTCTGAACCAAATTTATAAATTCGGTCCTCTTACTTTCTCGAAGAGTGCTAGGAAAGAATTCCTTAAGAAAAGTATGCTAAAAATCCGCCCAAGGCATGCCATATTGACCAAACAATTCGTCGTATCCTTTCCACCACTCACTGGCTTTTCCTTGCAAATAAAATGGTGCTATAGCCATCCTCAGATCATTATCCATAATACGATTCGCATAAAAAAAATTCTCAACTCCCATGAGTCAATACTTCGCCATAATCGGTTCCTCGTCTCCTTTGAAAGTAGGTGGGTTCATCTGTCAAAAACTCATTTGAGCAATTAAAAATTTCACCTGAGCACTAGGTACATGCTCAACCCTTAGCTCTACTCTTGTACGTTGTGCTAAAATTCGGAATACTTATTCCATCCAACAAAATATCGTAGAAGGATCTCCAGGAAGTCCTCTCACATTAGTACCAATGCCCCCGTTTGCGGAATAAAAGTCGCTTCTACTTTCGGTTAAGCCAATGGCGATGGCGGATTATGAGGATGCCTATCAGGAATTTCCTCCTCATTCTCCTCCATGCTCATCTCTCCCACCTCCTCAAGATGGGGTATGTTCTCCGCCACTCGAATCTCGGCTTCACGAGACCTTTTAAGCATACTATCAATGTCATCCGCATCTCGTCCACATGTACGCCCACCTCGACCACCAAGACATCCACTGCCACGCTGATCTTCTCCACCTCGAGCCATGAAGATCTCGATCACGTTCTCAATCTTCACATACAAACAATAATAAGTAAAACATAAGTCAAATGCACCAATATTTCACTTAACACTCACCAACTCCCACGACTGTAATTCACATAACACGCAATTTCCCCGCAACCAATACACAACAAGCCTGCACTCGCATACCCACAACCAATTCTACCCATAAGCCACCAAGTTTTGACATAACTTGGTTAAGCTCTAATATCAACCTATTACGCTCCGAATTCCGAAAATTTTGGGGGTGAGTGTTTTCTCTTTTTAAAGAAAACGAAAAGAAAAATATATAGTTTTGAGAAAAAGAAGAAAGTATGAGAAAAAGAAGAAAATAGGGAAAAAAACGCTAATCGTCAATCTCATCAACAACTCATTCTACAACATATCAATATCAAACTATGCATAAATGAAATCTACACTATATCATGCATGCGACATTTATATTGAATCAAGATATATACTTCGCATGCATACAACTTTTATATCAACATAAGGTAAACACCATGTTTATATATACAATAGCAAAATGCTTCAAATGTATAACATATTACACATCGTTCTAACTTGAATATATAATCTGCCACTAAAGGCTACAATAACGTATAATATATCAAAAGAGTATTACAACTATAATACTAAGCCTTGATAAATACAATATGAGGGTGAGGCTACAAAATGAACATCAAAATGAAATCTGCAACTAAAATATAGTGTTGTCATACATATCTACAATATCACACGCCCAAGTCAATGACAACTCTCGTCAACATCCGGACCTATATCACAATTTAGAAAAAGAATTGTACGGGTTAACCTTCTAAATATCAGAATAAATGTGACGTTATGCGGTTCCTCAAATGTAATGAATGCACCAAAGTATGAATGTGATGCAATGTATGCCAACACACACATACTGACAACCCTCGCCAACACATTCGATCATGACTCAAATAAATAATTAGGAACTAGTGTCTATTTCATTTTCAAAATATTGTTATGACCCGTCGCCCGCATGATAATGCCTAATCATAACCCTCTTTGATCTATCGTCTGCGTGGTAACACCTAATCAAAGGTAAATCCCTGCACAAATTTTCTAACTTTTACGGTAAAGCGTCAAACTTTATTTTTAATTTATTTTCCTCACAAAAACAGCCCACACTTGTCCCGAAAAGAAAACAAGAATTCAATTACCAATGATATGTAATGCAATTTTTTAAGTTCAAAAATACATTATAAACACACGCTTTTCTTTAAAAACGAGAAAACGTTCATCCTGAAATTTTGGGAATCTGAGGCATGAGAATTATTTATACAATTCTAAATTAGGAGTGATTAAAGAAAAAAAATATTTTAATACACTAAAGAAAGTGATAAATATACATACAGTTGGGATGCCTTTCAAACCTCCGCATCAAGATGCATCAACTCGTTAATTAAAATTCTAGTAATATTTTAGTTCGTCTATCATAGCGCGAGAAGAAAAAGAAAAAACAGAAAAAGGTACCTGTTGCGACTTTACCTTCTCTTTTTCTGAGCTCCGGTGAACTTATGGCTATCTCCCTCGGCCCTAATTTTGTTTATCCGTTGGTACAAAGTTAAGAGGATTGTTCCATTTCTACACCAAGATAAATAGGTATGTATGTATGTATGTATATAATGAACAATTCTCCAAATAATCTCGTGTATATATTAATCTCTCCTTCAAAAAGAAAAAACTGATTGTAAACTAAATATATGTTATTAATCCGCAATTTGGCTCCCTCATTGTTGTGTGACAAGGGCAATCACAACAATGCTCCTTTATGAGCTTATATACTAAAGTTAGATATTGAATTTAAGGAATTCTCCTGTCAGTTTATATAATTCTCCCTGCATAGACAAATAATTGGTGCAGTTTGGCAGAGACACAGTTTTAAGATAAAGTCAAATAGTAACTTTAAATCAGCTTCTCAAAATTGGTTTTGAGAGTTTAATTTTAAAAGTAGTTGTGGCTCAATTGTTTGGTAAAAAATTCTAGAAGTTGCTTTCTATAAGTGGTATGATATTTGGTAAAGTAGTCTTTTTGTTGTAAAAAGACAAAAGTGGACTTGTATTGAGAATACAACATATACGATTGAGGTTGTTTTGATAATTAATAATAAAAAAGACAGAAACAGCTTTTGTAAGCACTCTTAAGGCTACTGCTAAAAGCACCATTAGAAAAACGGAAGCCAATTTTAAAAGCATGTATTTATATCATTTACCAAACTAGGCCTTAGTTTTTGTACTTGATCTATTATTTGGCTATTTAAGAAACTAAAGAAAGGAAACAAGAAGAAGTGCTGAATTTTTGGCTTTATGCTGAGGGTACTTTTATATTGTGAGTACTACCAATTTCATTCATCTGAAATGGGTTGCTCGTACTTTTATATGGACGAATTTGTTTGGCAATACTCTAAATTTGGCAGATATCACAGGTGTCAGGAAATGAGTAGCAATATGGTCGAGGGTGTGGATGAAACACGAGATAAAAATGGATCTATTTGTGAAACCCTGAATACGAATGCTGTTGGAATTGGAGAGGATGCAGGTATTGAGCCTCGTAACGGTATTGAATTTGATTCAAATGAGGCAGCATATTCATTTTATCAAGAATATGCCAAGTCTATGGGATTTACAACTTCAATAAAGAACAGCCGCCGTTCAAAGAAATCGAAAGAATTTATTGATGCCAAATTCGCGTGTTCCAGATATGGAGTCTCTCCGGAATCAGATGGTGGTAGCAGTAGACGTCCTGTTGTCAAAAAGACGGACTGCAAAGCCAGCATGCACGTGAAGAGGCGTAAAGATGGGAAGTGGTATATTCATGAATTTATAAAGGAGCATAATCACGAGCTTTTACCTGCCCTGGCATATCATTTTCGAATTCATAGGAATGTAAAATTAGCTGAAAAGAATAATATGGACATTCTGCAAGCAGTTAGCGAACGGACACGAAAAATGTATGTCGAGATGTCAAGACAAACAGGTGGCTATCAAAGTGTTGGTAATGGCATCCGTCCTGATGCGATAAGTCACGAGTTTGAAAAAGGACGGTACTTGGCTCTCGAAGAGGGAGATGCCCAAGTTATGCTCAATTATTTCACGCACATACAGAAAGAGAATCCGTCATTTTTCTATGCAATTGATTTAAATGAAGACCAACGCCTGAGAAATTTGTTTTGGGTTGATGCTAAAGGCCGGAGCGACTATAAGAGTTTTAGTGATGTTGTTTTCTTTGACACTAGTTATATTAATAGCAATGATAAGTTGCCTTTTGCTCCTTTTGTTGGAGTTAACCATCATCAACAGCCCATGCTGCTTGGATGTGCATTAGTTGCTGATGAGACTAAGCCAACATTCATTTGGGTAATGAAGACATGGCTTAGGGCAATGGGTCGACAAGCTCCAAAAGTGATAATAACCGATCAAGACAAAAATTTAAAGGCAGCGATAGAAATTGCTCTACCCAATTCACAGCATTGCTTTGCTTTGTGGCATGTGTTGGAAAAGATCCCTGAAGCTCTCCCCTTTGTTGTCAAACGGCATGAGAACTTTATAAAAAAGTTCAACAAGTGCATTTTTATGTCGTGGACAGATGAGCAGTTTGATATGAGATGGTGGAAAATGATAAGTCAATTTGAAATTCAAGAAGATGTATGGGTCCAATCATTGTATGAGGATCGGCATAAGTGGGTCCCTTCTTACATGAGGGATACATTTTTGGCTGGGATGTCTACGAATCAGCGTGCAGAGAGTGTCAATTCCTTCTTTGATAAGTACATCCATAAAAAAATAACTCTGAAGGAGTTTGTGAAGCAATATGGGGTGATTCTCCAAAATAGGTACGAAGAAGAAGCGATAGCTGATTTTGACACATTGCACAAACAGCCTGCGCTAAAGTCTCCTTCGCCTTGGGAAAAACAAATGTCGACCGTTTATACACACGCAATATTTAAGAAATTCCAAGTCGAGGTTTTGGGTGTAGTTGGGTGCCATCCTAGGAAAGAGATTGAAGATGAAATAGGTGTAACATTTAGAGTCGACGACTGCGAAAAGGGCGAACATTTTATGGTTTTATGGGATAAGTCAAAGTCGATTGTCTCCTGTTCATGTCTTCTATTTGAATTCAAAGGGTTCCTTTGCAGGCATGCAATGATTGTTCTCCAAATTTGTGGTCTTTCAAGCATCCCATCTCACTATATACTGAAGAGGTGGACAAAAGATGCAAAGAATGGTGGGTCCACTGTCGAAGGGATAGATCCTGTTGAAAATAGAGTGCAAAGATATAATGAGCTTTGTAAACGAGCAATTGAACTGGGTGAGGAGGGATCTTTAAGTGAAGGAAGTTATAACATTGCATTTAGTGCACTTGTTGAAGCTCTGAAGAACTGTGTAAATGTCAATAATAGTAAAAATGTTGGAGAATCCAGCAACAGTGCTCTTTGCTTTCGTGACCTTGAGGAAGAGAATCTAGGAAGCTTTGCTGTTAAAACAACTAAGAAGAGATCCGCAAACAGGAAGCAAAAGGTGCCTGCTTCTGATTTTGTCTCTGGAAACTGTTTTCTCGTTTTAAGGAATGGTCCTCGAATCAGTTTTTACAGATATATTCTGAGCATACAAACTAAAGTTTTAGAAATCTGTGGTAACTTGTTTTCTCTGGTGAGTGTGCGTTGATGTGTGACAGAGACAAAGCATGGCGTATGGTCCAGGGTGCTAATATCTGAGAGAAAAATTTTAATGATGGTTATTTGTATTTCAGGTGCAATCCACGCCAGAAACTATGATCATTGAACCGCAGGATAGCTTGCAGCAAATGGTTGGTTTGATAAAATCAATTTCATGTCTCCATAGTATCGTGTGTTCTGTATTGCAATCAACAGTGATTCATCATATATTATGTTCTAATGCATTAATATTGCATCATAAAGGGGTTATTCGGTATGCAGTTGAATTACTTCAATGTTAAAATCTGGGAACTTTGCGATTGATGGTCTATTAAGCCGCTTTACATGTTCTTGCAATCATATTTGCTGAACGTGAACAATCTTTCTTGTAGGACAATCTTAGCGCGGATGACATTTCTCTTAGTGGCTATTATGGGTCCCAACCGAACGTGCATGGACTGGTACTTATTATTGTAATTTGGCCACAATTTTTGGCTCGTATTGGACGAGTGCATATACATTAATACGTTTTCTGACTGGTGCTGATCGCAGATACAGCTGAATTTGATGGAACCACCCCATGACGGTTACTATGTTAATCAACAGAGCATACAGGGGCTGGTAAGCAAGCTGGAAACTATATTCTTCTGTACCTTTTATATGAAGTTACCAAAGGTTCCATTCTCAGAATCTTCAGTAATTTTTTCTTCTCAGACTCCTTTTCATTGTTTTCGGGACTGAAAACAATGTTTTTTTTTTTGGTTTTTTTTTTCCTGAAGTAATGCCACTGTCTTAAGTTACTTTGATTTTTATACCAAAAAATTAGCAATCAAGCTATACAAGTTTTAATAAGTCTTAAGGCTAAAGCTTTTCTCACGAAAATTCTCAAATAGTTGATTTTCAAGAACCCCGAATGCACTTCCTTCAATAATTATATTTTCAGAACCCGAAGACAATACTTAAGATCATTACCAAATGGAACCTTACTTCTATAATTTTTTTAATTTGGTTTATAGGGCCCACTAAGCTCATTAGCAGCAGGCCATGATGGTTTCTTTGGGGCTCAACAGGCCATGAATGGGATGGTACCTCATTTTACTCATTCCTAGTAGACACCATTAACTTATTTTTGTTATTGCTGTTGCATATATTGGAGAAGAAATTATGAAAATGTTCTACTGCTTCCAGGGGCATTTGGATTTTCGGGCTCCGACTAGTTTCAGCTATAGCTTGCAGGTGAATCTTCAGGTTACGGCAATTGCCTGTTAAATTTGGGGATTTTTTTTAATTTTTTTGAGATATATTTGTTAATAGGGAACTAAAGAAAGCATTTTAACATATTTGTCAGGATGAACCCAACTTAAGAAACAGTCAGTTGCAGGGTGATGGTTCAAGACATGCATCATAAACATAGATGGATTGTTGTGTTGTGGGAAGTTGACGTTGAAGCTCTCAAGCTGTTTTACAGTAAACACTGCGGAAACGTGATGGCCGATTAGGTATTGCTTTTGTTTCTGTTTTTGTGCTTGTGCCTTTTATTTTCTATTAAATATGCTAAAAAGCGATATTGTTTTCGAAATATAAAATAAAAAAAAAATATTGTTTTGCAAGTTAAAAAGTACAAGCACTAACGTGGAGACAGTTTTGATGCAACTCCAAATTGATGGAATTGGGATTAAAACCGTCCCTATTGTGTCTTAAGAACTTGAATAATTTAGTTGAAGCCAATAGTGTGCGTTTAACTGAAGATGATGCACTATGTAAGGAGCAAACATAGATATTAGGAAGAGCTGTGGTTTATTCGAAGCTAATTAAGAGCAGGTAGATTAGGTATGATACAAAGTAAGTCTATTAGCTAACTTTGAGCTCGCTTTACCTCGTGGAAAGAAGAGTATTGTTTCTATGGTCGGCTTTGATAGTTATCTGTTTTTCTATTAATATTTTGTAACTCCGGATTGCTCATGTCTTTGTGCAATTTATATTTGCTAGTTCTTTTAATTCTTTTTAAGTTTTTTTTCTTCCATCATCAGGACCATTGCTGAGATCAGATTTCATTTGCAGCATGCATTTTGATGCGAAACTTGAGAATCCTGCGTTAATACTGATTGTACTTCTATATGCAATTATGGCCGCTAATTATGTTGTACAAGTTACCCCACGTTCATCTCATGTGGAAACATCAGAAAGAACAAAGTACAGAAACATGCTCGCCACTTTCGTTGCTTGAACCATTGCCCTTTCTGTAATATGGTTACTACATGTGTTCACAACTCTGGTTAAAAAATACAAAAATCACACGATTGATCTTTCAATACAACGCTTCTTCAGTGAGATCTCTTCTTTAATTTACACCGAAGTCCATTTTTTGTATGGATTGTCGCTCCAGTGACAAGTTCCACTGTGTCCGGAGATCCCTTAAGCTCCACGTCAAATTTTTGTAACAACATTGCTAATGCTACTGTCGATTCCATGAGTGCAAATTGATCTCCAACACATTTTCGTGGGCCCCCACCAAAAGGTAAGAATGCAAAATCCGAAATAATCTGAATTCATCATAATGAACAATTAATTTTAAAACGAGAATGTTGAAGCACCAGAAAAAATTAGCATTCATGCAGAAGACAATTGTACATACCTCATTTGGGTATAGTGCTCCTGGGCTTCGAGATGGATCAAAACCAGCCCACCCTTCGATAACTACATCTTTTTTTGGTCTTAGAAATCTATCTGGTTCGAATTCATTGGGTTTGTCCCAGAAATATGGAGATCGGTGGAGATTATAAACCTGGACATGGAAAATTCAGTAGAAATCAGAAGAAGAAACAAAAGTAAAAGTTAAGTCACATAAGAAAGCTCATTGATCAAAACGCTCACAAACACCAACGGTTAGTAGATAACAAATAGCTCAAAATTAGATCATAGAAAGATATTATAATGCATTTTTCAAAGGAGTGGTATTTTATACATACTTGTATGTATGAATTTACTACATATTACCATACATGTGTTAACACGTAAGAAAAAGAGTATTCACACGTAGGAAAGAGAAATTAATACAATAATAAATCATCTCTCCTACGTATCAACACATAAATGATTACATATGAATAAAATCTCACTCCTTTTTCAAACATATAGACTACTCTAAAAATCAAGTAAAAATGGGAAGACATGAAATGCTCACGGATATGAAAATATCTGTTCCCATAGGAATAGCATATCCGTTTTTATCACCATTGTATCCTCCTGTGCAAACAGAAAGAAAAAGAAAACTTCAAGAGTACACCCTAAAAATAATAACAGAAATGAAATGAAAAGCATTATATAATCGTAAAACATTTTGACCTAATTTGGGTTGACCCAAATGAATGGATAACCATTCCATGAGAAAAAATAAGGGAAGCACTTGATGGTTGCACATATATATGAGTCTGATGATGGGAATGAGGACTGATAAGTGAATATGTGAGTTCAGTAACAAATAACTTACGCAGTTAAATAAGTACAGAGGCTTTAAGCTGAGGAACTTGTTATAATGAGTTGATCTAAATAACTAAAAGTGCAAACTTGAATTTTGCCACCAGCTAGACTCCGTCTCTTTGTTTTTTTTCTTTCTTAAAGTGGTAGAGACTTTTTCTGCATTTAGCAAGAAAGTAGAAGCACCCAAAAGACCAGCAATATGAAATAGACCCCAAAGTACCTGGTAATAAATCTGACCTCAGAGTCCATCTAATAAGCAATAGAAGTTGAGGAAACAAGCGTAGAGACTCCACAACAATATGTCTTATGTACCTAAAAGTAATGGAACGATAAAGTTATTGAAGCTTAAGAGCATAAAAGCTATTCCATAATGACACAACTTCCAAAACATGGACAGAATTAGGTAAAAGCAAAGTGAAATTTATTATACTATGGTGCATAATATAACTTAAAAATCGTCATGTTCCACAAAACAGAAGCAACAACTTGTATTTTCTAAAACATGACAGAATCAAGTGCAGAGTTAGAACATGACAAAATTAAGTATAGAGTTAGATCATTAGAAAGAGGTCAATGCTGTAATAGACTTGTTTGGTCACCAATCACAGATACCAATATACCATATTTTCTATGATTGATAAGATTCATATCCATCAATAGAGAACGGGTCACAAGGTGCGGCTGTAACCTACTCCAATTGCTTTAATGATTCATAAGTTGGACTTGCCAGACCCAACACCGCATCAATTTCTGCTTGAGTTTTCTTCATCTTAGAAGGGTTCTGTATGGAAAGAAGTTCAAGTGCATTAAAATGGACACAATCGCTATATCTAAATTGATATTAAAAAAAAAGACTCAAATGTGAGAATATTGATATAAATTTCCTTTAGAAGACCATACTTGTGCAAGAAGAAACACAGCCCAAGTAAGCACAACTACTGTAGTTTCATGTTTAGCAATAAACATTGTCATCAAGTCACCCCTGAACTGCAACAACTATTAAAAAAATAAATAATTGCTGAAATCTCCAAACGGCTGGCAATCAACAAATGCAAACCAGCCTCCGAAATCATTTACAACAAATAAGGAGCTAACTACAACAGCGGCAAGTGAACTACTTACTGGTTCAGATATATACTTATGTTGCACCAACTTCTCAACCAAAAAACTGAGTAGTGGGAAAATAGGGTGAGTAAGACTGAATGTAAGAAACGATGAGTTAGCTGGATCAAAGTTCAATTACATCTTCTTATAAATTTTCATATTAATTTATGAGTTGAATCTCACAAGGTTTTTTCAGTCAACAGGCATAATATATGTACATGCAATACAACAGCGAGAGACAGAATGAGCAAAAAGGAGAGAATTTGTACCAGCACATGAGAAGTGGCCAATCCCTTCATGATCTTGAACTAAACCAAAAATCACCCCTAATCAACCAGCCATACTGTAGTACAAACTCAGAAAACGTCATACGCGTTATTTGAAACGTAATATTTCTTTTAGAAATGTACATGGCAATACGAATCAACATAATGCATCGTTTATTTGGTTACCTTCATTAGATTCTCAATAATAAGCAAGATGTTTACTGCGATAAGGACTACTATAGAGAGGTTGAAGAGCCATGCATGACTCTGCGCAATAAGATAACCACCGATAAGCATTGACAATACCTATTATGAGCCAGTCAAATATCAAACTGAAACAGCTCAAAGAAATCTACTTTAAGATACAGGACATCAAAATAATATTGGTTGCATTGACATTTTTTTTGCTTCAACAACTTTAATCAAACTAGAACAATAGTGATTAAATCTCTCTTGATTTGAAACCAAATGTTTTTTTTTTCCTGAAATAGCATGTTTACGATACTAACAAATGAGGAAATTGTTTTTTACAAAGATCAAAGAACGGTATAAGCTAATACTTTGTCAGTATCATAACTACATAAATAGGGAGCAAATGGTCTTAAAAATATAGTTTTATCATAGCAAACAAGCTTCGGTTAAGAGTTGAGTAACCAAGATGTTGTATAAAAAACTTGAGCTTAGAAGCTGCAACCAAACAAACCCGCGATCTCATTATAAAATTCCATTATAAAGTTAAAAAATTGCCACATTTGAGGGTGCCCGGTAAATAATTCATAACACAATCTCCTCCCTTGCAAAACATTACACCATGATGTATATATCCCAATATATATTTAGCATAAAATCAGCTAACTATAGATACCTCTAAGGCACCAAACACATCAAACATACACAAAGTCACAAATACCTGTTTGAATATAGCATCCGAACTGAGAGGACTCTCTCTGATCCTCCGGTGAGTTGAGGCCGACGCTCTGTACATAAACTTATCAAAATTATCTCTCTCCCTCTCCTTTCCATTCCCTACCTTCTCTCCATGGTTCAACTCCTTTTTCGCCAAGCTACCTCCACTTTTGATTTGACTCGTTGAGTCTAAAACCGCCTCGTCGGTTGTCCCGCTCTTCCTCGCCCGTACCAAGTCTACTGGATCAGCTGACGACGCTCTC